>JANTPZ010003963.1:0-15301 GCA_025593235.1 Vachellia pachyceras
TGATGACAGTAACAGTAATGATTACAGCATAACAGAATCAGAAATGGAATGGCAGAAGGTGCAGAGGGAATAACAGAAAGTACAGGGGGATAGCTAATAGAAGAGAACCAACAACCCCTCTCGCTTTGTGACGTTCACTATTTATATTCCCTCAGCTTCCTCTATTTCTGGTAGCTTCCACGGTTTCCTTTTCATTCGCTTGCTTTTCCTTAATTGGCCCATTTTATTCTGGGCTTGTTCCTTGTTTGAGTCTTGCTCCGTCGTTCTTACCGTATCCGTCTTAGTCTGGTCCATTATAATACCCCATCATAAAATGGAACCTTATCCTCAAGGTTCAGTGATGGAGCTATTCGGTGCAGATCTTCTTTGAATTCCCACGAATCGTCCATAGGACCATCCCAGCGGATGAGGAATTGGCGAATCCAGTTGTTGTCATGTTGCACGCGTCTCACTGCCAGCACCTGAAGAGGGTAGCGTAGAGGGCCCTCGGGGATAGAGTGCAGTGTAAAGGTAAGTAAGACTCCTCGGTGGGTTCACCACGATATGGCTTCAGCTGGGAGATGTGGAAGACGGGGTGGATCTTAGCATGAGTAGGGAGGCATAGACGATAAGCAACTGCACCAATACGCTCTATCACTTGGAAGGGCCCGCACTATTGAAGTGATAATTTCTGAAATTTCCGCAGTTGAACACAATGTTAACGGTACGGTTGAAGACACACTACAACCCAGTCGCCGACTTGAAACTCGAGTGGATGTCTGGTTTTGTCTGCAAACTGCTTCATGCGAAGCTGTGTGATGTTAAGGTTGAGCTTTAGAGTGGCGAAGACTTCATCCCTTGCACAAAGTTGACGGTGCACATCGAATGGTGTGTCCTCGAGCGAGGAATGCCGTAATAGGGGTGGTGGTTTGCGACCATAGACAATGCGAAATGGAGTGAATCCTGTTGATGAATGGAAAGCAAAGTCATACCAAAACTTAGCCTACGTTAAGTATGATAGCCACCGGAGCGGATAATGGTGAATGAAACATCTCAAGTTAGTGCTGGGGTTGATATGTAAAATTTAATTAAGTAAAAATTTAATTTTCAAAAAAAAATTAAATTTCTTTCTTTTTCTTTTTTCCCCAATTTAATTAAGTATTTTAAATTAAACATAAAAATTTAATTTTTAAAAAAATTAATTTTCAAAAAAAAATTAAATTTCTTTCTTCTTCTTCTTCTTTTTTCATAAGATTGTATAGTCATATCATATTAATTGACTCATGATTCTTTTTCTATTAATAAATTTTCAATAATGACATTTTTTTTTCATGTTTTAAAACAAAAATATAAATATTAATGTGTTGTTATAATTTTAAATATAGTATTATAGAAAGTTGATATGAAAAATAAAAGATTCTATACTATTTTTGAATGTATTAAGTATTATTTATCATATTCTGAAAAAAATATTGAGATGAAAAATGTAAAAAAAATATATAATATATTATTTTTAAAATAAAAAATTTTAAAAAAATATAGGTGGCGGGTTGGCGGGTTGGCGGCCCAACCCATTTTACCAGCTCTATCTCAAGTACATCTTGAGGCATTTGTTGAGAGCCACTGATTGCCCGTCCCATTGTGGGTGATATGCCGTGGTGAAGTAAAGCTTAGTGCCCCATAGTTTCATCAGGTGACGGCAAAACGGACTAGTAAATATTTTATCCCTATCTAAGACAATTGTGTAAGGCAGCCCATAAAGTTTTATTATGTGTTGTAGAAAAGCCTCAGTGTCAGTGAGGCTGGAGAAATGTGGCAGCAGAGGTGTAAAGTGGCCGTATTTGGACATGCGATCAACAACTACCATAAGGACAAAAAACCCACGAACTACTGGTAACTGGACAATGAAGTTTATTGCGACATCTTCGCAAATACACTCTGGAATAGGCAACGGTTGCAATAAACCTGCTGGGTGTAGGTTAGATGTTTTTACTTGTTGACAGACTGAACACAATTTCATAAAGAGACAAATATCTCTACGCATGCCTTGCCAAAAGAATAGGCGAGCAATATTTGTTTGAACAATTCTTGGTTGTCATGGGGAATAACCAAACGATCTCGCAAATATAAATCACCATGTTTGACCTGGTACTACGAGTTTGGCGCAGCTGTCATTGTTACACTCACAGGATGAACGCACCAATAGATATTGGCGGAATTCAACAACTGATGTTGTGACAGCGTATAGCTCGCGAACGTACACAAACTGAGCTTGCACTCTTGGTGACAACTTTTTTGAAAATAAAGAAATTGGATGAGAGTCCTAACTCAGCACAGCAGCGATGCCGGAGCCAGATGCATTTGTTTCCAATGTAAAAGACTTGCTAAAGTCAGGTAAGGCAAGAACAGGGGCCTTAGAATACGTCCTTTAGAGCTCTGAAAGCTTGTTGAGCCTATTGTGACCATTGAAAGACATCCTTTTTCAACAAATCTGTCAATGGACTTGCCAACTAAGCATATTGGCGAATAAAATGCCGGCAGTATCCACTGAGGCCCAAGAAGCTCTTAAGAGCAGAGACATTCGTTGGAACGAGTCATTCTCGAATCACACTGATTTTGGTCCCGTTGACTTCAACCCCCTAAGTAGATAGCACATGCCCCAGGTAATCAATCCTGGTCAACCCAAAGGCACACTTGATAATCTTGGCGAATAATTGATGCTTTGTCAAGCGTTCCAGCACCAGAGTTAAGTGTTCGATATGCAATTCCCAGGTGGCACTGTAAACCAGGATTTCATAAAAAATTAAGACAAACTTTTGGAGGAAATGCTAGAATTTCGATTCATCAGCCCTTAGAATGTTGCCTGTGTGTTTATGAGACCAAATGGCATTACCAGCCACTCATAGAGGTCATGGTGTGTGCGAAAAGCCATTTTCTCTCGATTAGCCTCCCTCATCAAAATATGATGGTACCCTGAACGGAGATCGAGTTTGGAATAGAAAACAGAGCCATGAAGTTTATCCAGAAATTCATCAACCGTTGGCATGGGAAACGCGTCTTTTAGCGCTACTACGTTTAAGGCACAGTTGTCTACGTAAAAACGCCATGTGCCATCTTTCATCTTGACCAAGATGACTGGAGTAGAGAAAGGGCTGGAGCTTGGTTGAATCAGGCCATTGTTCAATAATTCTGACATAATTCGCTCAATCTTAGACTTCTGGCTCGCCGCGTAACGGTATGGTCGCACCTTGACAGGTCCTGTGGTGGGACGAGATCAATACGGTGTTCCAAAACTCTGTGCAGCGGCAACCCATGTTGTATGGAGAAGGCAGTGGAGAAACGCATCAATATCGCCTGTAAGTCAGGAGGGATGGTGTGAGGAAGCTCGCATGATGTGGGCCCTGTTCTAGTGCCTCCATGAAATATAACTCTGCTATGGCATCTGTGGACATCAAATGGATGAGATGATGGCATTGGGCTTTTGTGGCCGATGTCCCAAGGTATCCCGTGAGTGTAATAAAGACATCACCGAGGAGAAATTTGATCATGGACGTATGATAGTCGGCGATGTGAGGGCCCAATGTTTCCAACCAGCCGACACCGATAATGACATCAATGGCCGCTATTGGCAATACAAACATCGTCATGAAGATGGTATGGCCACAAATCTAAATAGGGACTTCTTTCACCTGCTCATTGCTGCTTAATATGTTGCATGTGCCTCCAAGGACTCTTATGGTATCAGTCTGAACCATAGGGATGCCCAGATGCTGAACAATACGGGGGTGAATGAAGTTTTCTGAACTCCCACCATCTAACAGTATTTGGATGTTAGTGCCATGGATGAAGCCATTAAAACAAATGGTTGTTGCACCTTGCGTTCCTATCAGTGCGTGCAACAATAAATGGTGTAAAGTGTCCTCTGCTTCCTCCATTTGGGTATGAGATTCCGCCTTCATGACCGTATCGTCATCACAACATAAGAGCATCAGCTCTTATTCAGGCATCTATGAACAGTGGAGAATTTTGCATCACAGGTGAAACACAACTCATTCTCCCGTCAAATCTGCATTTCCGCAGGTGACATTTGTCTGATTGGTTGGGCCATGGGAGTTGGTAATAGTGGAGGAAGGTTAGTTTTCCCATTGCTAGAAGTTGAGGAAGGGGTAGTCGAGGGAGTCTCAGGAGCTGAAATGATTGCCATACTCACAGAACCCGGAAAACGAGGCTCGAACGGTGACTCTATTTTCGGTGCAGTGGTATGTAGAGTAGCAGTATCGACGAACAATCGTGCAAGAGCCATGGCACTCAGAACAGTATGAGGATGTTGCACCATTATGTCACATTTTAGAGTAGGATTGAGACCTCCAATGTAACAATCGAGAAGCGCTTGTTCAGGAATGTTCTCAGTTCTATTTGCCAGTGAGAGGAATTTGGAGTTTTATGTCTCTAGCAAGCCACCGACACTAGCTTGCATGAGTTTGAACAATTGTGATAGAGCACAATCAAATTGGGAGGGACCGTATTGAAGTTTGATGGCCTTTGCTAACGTATACCAGTCAGGGATACGGCCAGTCTTCTCTAGCATCTAAAACCATGGGAGGACATCACCATCGAAATGTACCGACGAGAAAACCAGCCTATGAGGATTGGGAATGTCATAGTATTTAAAATACCGCTCCGCCTTGAAAAGCCACATCAAAGCATCTGTGTCGTCGAAATGAGGAAAATCAAGCCTCACTGTACTAGTAGGAAAATCAAAGCATCTGTGTCGTCGAAACGGGTTGTGCAACTAGAATTGTAGACGACACAAATGTGTTCTGTGATGGTGACGTTTGGTCCAAACGAATGTGTATACTCTCAACAGATTGTGACAGGGATTTAAGGACAGTTCATTTGGTCGAGTTGATCAAAACGTCCTTTAGCATATTCTATAAACTCTATCCTCTTCTTAAGTTTAGCTTGCACTTCCTTCAATCGCGTGTTCTCCACCCTTATTGCGTCTCACAAGGGCGATGAAAGCACCAAATTGTAATGGCAATACAAAATGGACGCAATAGTATGATGAACGCGTAATGTTATATTCCTCAAACGTAAAGTTCAATACAATGATGACAGTAACAGTAATGATAACAACATAACAGAATAAAAAATGGAATGGCAGAAGGTACAGAGGGAATAACAGAAAGTACATGGAGATAGCTAACAGAAGTGAGATAAAAGTGATTCCAAAAATAACCAACAACCCCTCTCGCATTGTGACGTTCACTAATTTATATTCCCTCAACTTCCTCTATTTCTCGTAACTTCCATGGTTTCCTTTTCATTCGCAGGCTTTTCCTTGATTGGCCCATTTTATTCTGGGCTTGTTCCTTGTTTGAGTCTTGCCCCGTTGTTCTTTCCGTATCAGTCTTAGTCTAGTCCATTACAGACTGTTGCATATGAAACACGAATAGAACAACTTAAGGAAAGTATTGAGAGAAAATATCTGGGATTTGAATTTCCTCGAAGAAGCAAAACTTGAACAATGTGATGAGCAAGAGCGGAGTGGCATTGTTCACGGTTGGATCAATGGACTTTAGTGAAAAGTAAGTCGACTGCCGTTGGCTATTTTTTTTGTGAGCAAAATGTAGTCCATTTTATTAATCATAAAGATGCATTATTCTGAAAAAGAGCAAGTTATCTGATTTTCTATTTATTGTCGATAGTTGGAATGTGGAAAGAAATACCCATGGCTATTGGATGCTTAGTAAGAGTGATTTGTTAAAATTCATGAATTTGACGACGGTTTTCTGATTGAGCAAGATTTCTGAACTCTTATCTCTTCTTTTTGTTAATAGTTTTCTAAAAGATCTATAAATGTGTAAATTCAATGGTTTTCATTATTTTAGATCCTGAACATATACATGAAGTCACTCCAGAGAGAAAATGGGAATTCTACATTTGTAAATTCTCATTTACTGGTAAATTCTTATAATTTTGAATTGCTTATTTGTATTAAGGATCTTTTTACCCTTGTGACTAACAAATTCATTTCTGAGTCTTGGGTTAGACAAGTCTCGCATATTCCTATCCAAATGTGGAATTCCAGGACATCTATTTCACAGAAGAAGCTTCTAAAAAGACATTTTGAAAGAGCAAAAAAGGCAACGGATTGCTCATGTGGTGGACAACAAAGTCTATGTGTTAGTTGTATGATATTTGTTTGATTGCAGATTTTTGTGGCAATAATTTGTAGAAGTCACTGCCACGCAATGGTCTTTCATGTATGTGGAGGATAAGATAAGATAAAAAATCTATTTCTCCGTAGGCAATGATCAAAAGCCAATAAAGTTTAAGGATTTGAAAAGGAGTGTGGCGAATGTATCAGAATTATAATGCATCAAACACAATATTTATAGATGATTCTGGGTACAAAACATATCTTAACCCTGTAAGTACACCAAATTAGTTTATATTATGCGATGAATTATTCTGTTTTGGTCTAATCACTACTTCTCATTCCATTGATGCTCATTTTATTTTTTTGTTTGTCTCATCACTATTTAGGAATATACTTCCATTATCACCGTGTCATTTAAAACGAGGGACAACTATATGGGTAAGGAGCATTGTTCTGTATTTGTATTAGTATATTACTCATATGGTTGAATAACAAGAAACCCAAATACTTGCAGATGTGGAAAATAGTTTTGCAAAATATCTGGAGGAGTTGGCTGCTGCAGAAAACGTCAAAGATCATATTGGAAATAATCATTTTGGGTGAGCGCGCGGGACTATTAAGACTCCATCACCAGAGAATATTACTTACCAATATGTTGCAGAAAAATTGAAAAATATTCTCCAATTGTAACTAATATACTGTATATTTTATTAAAGTTTAAGGTTTGATTAAAGGATATTTTACAACGATTGTAGCAAGGAACATGGTATGTATTACCGCTCTTGCAAATTTGAGGTGCATGTTGGTATATTATAAAAAGATATGTTACCACTGTTAAAAAAAGTTACCGATCATATATTTTAGACCTTATTTTCTGAATACGTTCTAAAAAAGCGGTCTAAATAAGCATTTTTCAACTAGTGACCGTTGGCATCTTTGAAAGAAATGGACTTAATATTATTGCTATCTAACTTGATGATTATTATCTAAGTGATCCATCACCGTTTGCCTTGAAACTCCATGCTGGATTGCCACCTGGACGTCCCCAAGATCCTAACGAAATGGTTCCTACCAACGGTGCCTGATGACCAAAAAGCAGTTAATATAGAGTATAATAATACTCACACAAACATTTGAATCCTTGAGAGAAATTAAATGCAATAATAGCTAAATTGATAGATAATTCTGTCATGGGCACGTACCATTTGCTTAGTTGAATTTGTTGTATGTCGATGCGAAGCTCTAAGGCTGGTTGACGTTGGTGTGCATTGATGTCCTTTGTGAGGTCAAATTTATAGTGAGATCACAATTCACAAGTGGAATTGGAAGACGAATCAAGTAATTAAGCCAATTAAAAATAACAAGAGTCATTCATTCATGAAAACGTGTATTAAATAACAGTTTTTAATTGTGTATCAAATACTCCCTTCAATAAGGTCCACCTAACCAAATTGCACTGTTTAAGAAGTGGTTAGAATTGCTTAAAAATAATAAATGTGTAAAAAACAAATGTTTCAAATACTATTTTGATCCATCTTGTTTATAGAATGAAGAGGGAAGGAATTTTTTTATCTTATTTATCAGTCACTTCATTAAATTTTGATATAAATAGATAACTTTACTTTTTATTTATTATTCTATTAACTTTGTCTCAAGGGATATAATGACTATTAAATAATGATAAATTCAAAGATTATTGAATTTTATGATATATTTAATAAAGTTTATTTTTTTACATTTGTGAAACATATCTTTAACACTAGGATGTGAATTGACTTATAAATAGAACCAGAAAAGTATACCTTTATTTATGATAGCAAAATGAGAGAGAATAATATGAGGAAAATGATAAAAGAGAATATATGAAAATGTAGGTAACATGAGATAACTAAAAAAATTATAAATAGGTACAAAGAGATTAGCTTTAACAATAAACTTTTCTAATCCTATTTATAAATCAATTGCAACATATTAAAAAAAATAAACCTAGCTAGTTAACTTTATTTTAAAATCCAACAACTTTTTAACTTGTCTCTTATTTAATATTTATTATAATGTATGCGAATAAAGTCAATATATAATACATGATAATTAAAATTGTACATGCATATAAAAATATAATAAAATGATTTATAAATGAAAATTATAAACTTTCTTTCTATTCTGCCCGACTAGGACTCCATATATAGTATGAGTAGGACTCCATATTAGTCTGCATCATAATCTGTTTGGGAACCACATTTGGGTTTGGAAAATGCATTTTAAGTGTGAAAAGCATTGATAAGGTGAGGCAATCAAATAAAAAAACTAAGCTAAATACAATATAGTAGTACTAATCTAGATCGACCTTTACATTGAGCCTATATTTTAATTCCTAAGTAATCTACTATAAATAACAAATTAACCAAGAAGTATCAAGTGTATTTTCACTATCTAATTTAAACTAAATTAATGTATCTAAATTCTATAAAATGAATATCTTAGGTGATTGGATCCACTAACTTTATTCAATTTTAATATGAAGTTCTCCTTTTAATAAATACAATGGCTAGTAAGAACCATTACTAATCAATATTTTTAACTTTTTAATATAATATAAATCTAGATTTAATTATGATTCATTTAAAAATTCGTTTAAAAATAGTTTTACGAATTTAAGGTAAAACATATACGGAATGCGTGGGGCCTAAAGCAAGTGCTAAATGGAAGACGTGTGGCGGATTGGGTCTGAGGGGAGATGACGTTTTTCGAAAGACTCAGAAGTGCGGTGGAATAAAATAAAAGAGGAGCCAGAGAGGAGATGGGGTCAGATGGAGGTACAAGGACGAAGGAGAAAAATGAAAAGGTGAAGAGGAAAGAAAAATGGAAAGGTGGTGTGATTGTCAGATGAGTAGGTGGAATAGTGACAGAGGGAGAGTAGGAGGAAAAATGGAAATGGAAAGGTTTTGTGTTCTCGTTTTTCCAATTCACACACCTATCATCAACCTTCCTCTTTGTTGTCCTTCTCCGATCCTCTCTATTGACATGATCATTACTGTGTAATCAGATTGATTCTAAACATATCCCCTGATTCTAGGCATTTATGTTTGATGGGAATCAAATTGATTATCCTTCCATTAATAAGATAATCAACCTGCTATACATACTGTATGCCTTTTCTCAATATAATATATCACAGAGTGTTATTCAATGAAATAATAGCAATTAAATGCTGATAAAATGGTGGCTCATCAAATGTAAATGGTGACACAGGTGAACGTAACATTATCTTCAATGCATAGATGAATCCTGCTCATGATTGAATTAAAGATCAAATTGTACGGACTTTACGATCCAGTTAATTATGTAATATTATTATTAGGTTGATAGTTGTACTTTTCAATTATATGTAATATAAATATATTTTCTTTCATTCCAATTTTTTATTATTTTATTTTCCCCTAGCTAGTTTTATAACAAAATATAAAATAATTATATGTATTAATAATTTTCATGCCCTTTTAAGTAATTTTCTTTTAAAAGTCACTTCTCCTACATTTATTCAAACATAAATGCATTCTATCAAAATACAATCTCCCAATGATCAGGATTATCCAAATATAACTGTATTGTATTTAACGATTTATCCAAACATAAACAAAATGCATTCTATCAAAATACAATCTCCCAATGATCATGCTTATCCAAATATAATTGTATTGTGTTTAACAATTTATCCAAACATAAACAAAATACATTCTATCAAAATACAATCTCCCAATGATTTTTGAAACAGGTATAATTTATCTTCTCCCACGATTATTCACGAGATGTGGTAGGCCAGTAGACACACGACGTCTGTTGTATGTAGCCCAAACTTTTATTAAAAAAATATAGATGTTCATTTATTATTATTTTTATGTAAATTCATAAAGACCTTTTAATAAAAAAAAGTAAAGACCCTTTAATCAAGGAGATAATGATTTGCCGCCGTGGGCAGCACTCTAAACCTTGAGTCTGCATTAGTTTGCTGTATCAATTTGATGGTTGGACCGCGAATGTTGGCGGCTCTCTTTCAAGAGGAGAAATTTAAAACCGTTCCATTGAAAAATAAAGACCCTTTTAATGTTGAAAATGATAATTGTTAAACTAAAATCTTTTCATTGGATATGATTTTTGGTAGTATCTATCAATTCAATAAATTGTGAAACTTAACATATAATTCAAAACCTACTCTACTTCTAGTCATGTTCTAGATATCTCTTCACTTTTATCTTCAATTAATTAATATTTTAAAATGGAGATTATATTAACATTAAAAGTCTGCTTAAACTAACTTGTAGAAGCTTGTTTTTTCAGGATGATTTAAAGTGTACACAAGATAAATATGTAAGATGAGATATATCTCGATTTACATAAACTGATGAGAAGTCAAAGATTAATATATCTACTGAACACATCTAGGTAAAACTAAAAGTCATCCAAAGCTATAGCTTGGCAACAATACAAGACATCTTAGCTTATCAAATTTTGCCTTAAAAGTTTAGGGTTGTAACAGGGAACATAAATATCAGATTCTAAAAACCCATCAAAATTAATTAAAGAGGTAGGTACATATGGTGTTTGAATTAGATTTTTTTTTAACGTGATTCATGGATTCTCATCGATTTATGGATTATGATTAATTAATTAATTTCTTTAATTTTGTTGACGTTGCGGTGCATCGATGTCCTCCACGTGGTCAATTATTTCCTCATTTGCTCGTTTATTCAGAGATTCGAAGTGTTCACTGTGATCTCCTGATAAATTCAGCACACATGATTAATTAATTAATTAATAATTAATCATGCCAAATAAAATCCCAGATGTGACCTTTCGGATTTGATTTTTTAAGTGGGTTGTTTGTTCACTTAATCTATTCTCTCCTCTCTTTTTTTTTTGGTGGTGGAATCGATTATAACTCCAACAGGTGAAGTTCTTGGACGGCATCCTGTTTACGTTGAAAATAATAATTGTGAAACTGAGATCTTATAATTGTATATGATTTTTGGGAGTATCGATCAATTCCGTGTCATGGGATTGCCAAACTGAACATCTAATTCAAAACCTACTCCACTTCATTTTTTTCTCTTCATTTTTATCTTACTTCAATTGATTAATATTTTAAAATCGCAGCTAACCAAATAGGATGATATGTGTTTGTTTTTGAAAAATATACGGGAGAAAGATGTTACGGATTCTGAGATGATTTTATATATTTCGATATGATTTTACAGATTTTGAGAGTTTTTTTTTGGATTCCGAGATGTTTTTTTTATGGATTTTAAGATATTTTTTATCATGGTTTGCGTACCCGTTAGGAAAATGAGATTCCCAAACATGCACCAGGTACATGATTTAAGGTTTACACAAGATAAGTATGTAAGATGAATTCTATTTCGATTTACATCAACCTGTTCCTTCAAACATTAATGCAAACATACCCTAATATTATTATTTTTAACTGGCATATTTATTTTTTAAAAAATCATATTTAAAAAACTATTAAACATGTCAAAGTTTAATTTACCGTACGAGATGCTGAACTCATCTAGGTAAAACTAAATTTTCAAAGGTTACTTCTTTTTCTTTTGAACAGCTGACAAGATGTCGATATATGCAAACACAGCTGTTTGAATCTAGAAACGTGTTTAGTCACCACGCACTCATCCAAAGCTACAGCTTAGCAACAGTACAAGGCATCTTAGCTTATCAAATTTTGCCTTAAAAGTTTAGGGTTAGAACATGTAAGAGAAATAAAGCCAACCAAGATTAATTAAAGAGGAAGATACCTATTTAGGGTATGTCTAAATTAAAAATAGAAACTACTTTTCTAATGTGATTTATGGTGTACAAGATAAGTTTGTAAAGTGGGTTCATCTCAACTTGTAAAAACGTACTTTTACAACATTATTACAATTCGCAAACATAGTTTTACCCTCTCCCTATAGTTGAGAGATTAGTTTTGCTTTCCATTTCAATATTTATTATAAGAGTTAGATAATTAATTTATAAATAAAAATTAGTTTTGGACTCCTATTATTATATTTAGAAGTCATCTCAAACATGTTTCGCAAGAATTAAAAAAAATCTTAAAAATTGTTATAGACAAATTAAACCTATTAAATATAAATATTTTTCGTCTATGTTAATAATATACAACAATAATAATAGTTCAAAACGTAATAATAGATATATACAAACAACTAATAGAAAGAAATCATACACAACAAGAGATGCACACAACACAAGTGATGAGCCTGAGGGAACTTCTCACTTCTGAGAAGACTCCAATAAGAAAGGACAAAAGATAAAAAGGCTCCAACTGTGAATTGCTGAGAATGGAATAAAAAAAGAGAAGGTGGCCGGGGTAAAAAAGTTGGCACGTGCTGTGTGAAACAAGAAAGAAATTGGTTAACGTTCAAAAAAGTTGGGTAAAATAAAATAACACCAACAACCATAGATAATGCTAAGAGTATTTAACATAAAAAGTCAGTTAGTTGAGTGAAAAAAAAAAAGTCAATTAACTTTTTATTTGGGATGAAATTATTCAATCTCTCAATTGACTTTTACATTAAAGATTGAATATAGTATTTTTTTTAATAGGCACATCTATCATTCTATTAAAGAAATAATGTTTGATGCATCATTGCATATTAAATATGACCGCTTTTTTCAATGAAAATTTAAACCTTAGATTTTCGCATTCTTTAATCCATTCCGCTGGATTAAGGGTAAAAACATGTTAAACCATAGGTTAAGTGCTCGTTTGGGAATTCTGTTGGGAAAATGGATTTTGCAGATTTCGAGGCATTTTGGGAATTTCGAGATGGTTTTACGGATTTTAAGATGGTTTTTATGAATTTCAAGATAGTTTTTACAGATTTCGAGATAGTTTTGTCTCGGCTTACGTGTACCGTTTGGGAAAATGGCTTCCCAAACAGGCACTAAGCTTGTAATGGGCCCAAAGTCTGAGTCATTATACAGATTTTTTTTATGCTTAAACTTGAACCTTAAGAGTGCCTGAAACATTTTTAAACCTATTTACAGTGTAACCATTTAAAAAGGTCTTATATTTCAGGTCATGAAGATCATAGATAAACTCTAAGCTTGCTGAAACTTACATGTTATGTTGCAGGCCGTTAAATACGAGGCTGTATCCAGGCAAGGTTGTAAACTCCTATAAAATACATGACCTATTTTCACCCTGCGCTAAAACAAATCCTCGTTGCCAGCAATAAAAATAAAGCAATCTTGTGTGCAAAGATGAAAATTAGCAGCAGGGAGTATGGTTGGAATGATATTAATATGTTTGTTTGAGAACATCGTTTCCTAAACGGTGCACACATTACAATATAAAACCATCTCGAAATTTGTAAAAATTATCTCGAAATTCATTAAAACCATCTCAAAATTCATAAAATCATCTTGAAATCCGTAAAATACCTCAAAATCTGTAAATTCATTTCTCTCAATGATTTTTTCAAACACACATTCTTGACTTTTTTTATCCGCCCTGTGAGATCTTTATGTCCCAGATGTTCCTTTCCTTTCATTTCGTTTTATTTTTGTCTTCTTCTATTTGCAATGTTTCTTTTTCTGTTTTGCAACTTGAATATTTGGTTAATATATCATTTTTCCGTCGCTGCTCCGTCTCGTGCACCCGAGCTCTTCTCTCATTTTCTGTGCAGTCGTGAAAGAAAGAAGAGAGAGAGGCCGCGCCCTGTGCCATGTAGATATAGAGGTGGTAAAACATGTTGGATCTACGGGTCCAACCCATCAACAAATGACGGGTTCAGGTGGCAAAAGTCAGCCCACCATCCTGTCAACCCGCCACCTATTTTTTTTTATTTTTTAAATTTTAAAAATAATATATTATATATTTTTCTTACATTTTTCATCTCAATATTTTTTCAAAGTATGATAAATAATACTTAATCCATTCAAAAATAGTATAGAATTTTTTATTTTTCATATCAACTTTCTATAATACTATATTTAAAATTATAACAACACATTAATATTTGTATTTTTGTTTTAAAACATGAAAAAAATGTCATTATTAAAAATTTATTAATAGAAAAAGAATCATGAGTCAATTAATATGGTATAGTTATACAATCTTATAAAAAAATTGGGAAAAAAAAGAGAAAAAAAGAAAGAAATTTAATTTTTTAATAAAAAAATAAAAAAAATATTCTAACGGGTTGGTGGGCCAGTAACGGTGCGGGCTATAAAAATACAACCCGTCACTAGAGGAGGTGTTGGCGGGCTGTCCCGCATTAACACCTCTGTGTAGCTGTAAAGTTGATTGCTGACTGTTAGGAGGAGGTAACATCACGCGGAAGGATGGCGACGAAGCATGGAAAGATCTAGAGAGACGATTATTTCCTATGAATGTGTAACTAGGCAGAAAACAAGATTAGGCAAGAGTGAGTGTATGCGAAAAACAAGGAAAAGAGTTCGACTTGACATGTCTGGTAGTGGGTGAAAAAGTAATTTTACGTAATTTAAGATAAATATATGGAGAATATTATCTTATTTTACAGAAAAATAATGTTAAAAGGGTTTTTAGGTTTTTCGAATGGAATGCCAAACAAGCCCAATAATATTAAAAATAAGGAGCGAGAAAAAAAATTTGAATGATGTGAATGTATGATAAGATTTTTTTTATTCATTATCGTTTTGATTCACGATCTTTGATCCACTATCTTATTCGATTCAGTCACTGATCCGAATTCGTATACAGTTCTTATTCCAACTCCTTTGTATCCATTTAGAACTTATTTTTAATATATGTTAAATTGAAATTGAGAAAATTTTATAAATTTCATTAATTTTACTTTAAAATTTAACAACATTTTAACTTTAACTCTATCTAATATATTCCCTCAAGTGCTTTTAATAATATCTATTTAAATAATTACGTGATTAAAAGTTGGTTAAAATTAGTTGAGAAAATTTTAATATATGTTATTGAAATTAAGAAAATTTTATAAATTTCATTAATTTTACTTTAAAATTTAACAACATTTTAACTTTAAATCTATTTAATATATTCCCACAAGTGCTTTTAATAATATCTATTTAACATAATTACGTGATTAAAAGTTATGATAACAAGGTTTATAGAAAAATAAG
>JANTPZ010003964.1:0-13031 GCA_025593235.1 Vachellia pachyceras
AAAGAGAATTACACATCTACCAAGGCACTGTCGTTACCCCTAACTGAGCCGCCAAAATTGACTTGAAAAGTCATCCTTCATTAGTTATCCTACATGCAGACGAGCTGAAGATAAACACATCAATTAGGGATTGTTTGAAAATTACGTTGGGAGAACGAACACAGATTTTGAAGTAAATATATAAGAGAAATTTAATCTCGGTAAATGCATGAATGACTTTTGGATGTCCAAACATGCTATTCAAACAAGCCTTTATTTATTGTTTGGGGTGGGTGGGGAGATTAGCATTGCAGAAGGCATGTATGTGACGTGGCTATAAAAAGATGTTAGTATAAATTGAAATAAAACTCATTTTATATACTATTTATAGATAATAAATTATTTTAAAAAATAGTATTTACCAGTAATTCAAATAGACACAACATATAAAAAAAAGTTATTAATTCATATAATAAGCTTGTACGCTTATTAATGCTATACAAGGATGATACGTTGTGGCCCTAAACATGTTATAGTAAATTAAGACAAAACCCATCATTAAATATTTTATCTTAACGGATTTTCTAAATACACCCCGGTGTGGCCGAATAAATGAAGGATGGCCCATCCTTTAATTTCAAAAAAGGTAAGGCAGTCTGCGTTTTGACCCAATTTATTATTCTCACAGCCCTTCATTTTCAAACCACACCCAACTTTACACTGTGCTTGCCTTTTCATCTTGCTCCCTGCACGTCAAACCAGCCATGGATGCTTCCACCTTGTCGCTTTCATTCCCACTTCCTACATTTTCCACAGAATTGTCAGTGCCATCTCAATCATTGAATTCAAATCCACTTCCATCTATCAGGTAATAATTATACGACGTAGCCAAAAAAAAATCATTTTAACCTCCTATATAAGGCTTCATCTATTTCATTTTTAAAATTTATGCTTATTCTTTTCAAATCATTTATATTGATTTTATATATTAACCGTATTTGTGTCATAAATGGTTCCAAGATGACATGATTGAATGGAATGTTTTAGGATAAGCAATGCGCATTTATTATAAATGATTAACCTGAAGAATTTTATTAACACCCACAAATTAGTTATCAAATTTTTATATTAAAGATAGGCATGAGGTAGTAACTACGGTTTTTTCAAGGGGACTTATTAAAAAGCATTTGTTACAAAATTAGTCATTTAATGATTCGTGAACTTTATTTAAGGATCTAGATATAACTCTTCTTCAACCGTATATTTATGTGTAATATATTTTTAACTATATATAAGATAAAAGGCATATGCATATAACTAAAAATATATTATGTATAATTAAAATAGTTGTACCCACTCAAAGACCTAAATTCTTAGGTATATTTGATTAATAATAAATTTTTTCCAATATTTTTCATCTTTTAACAAATACCAGTCATCACATTTTTTTCAATTGAGATGGCAAGCTTCACCACAAAGGGTAATACCTATATACCACTAAGCTAACAAGGCTTTAACTTATATCGATCGTTGCTAACTTATTTGAGCCGCATCTACATTACACCACAGCTAAACAAAACAGGTGGCATTAATTAATTATTTTTTTGGGTCACACACCCATTATACTTGTAGATAATTTGAGTTCATAATATTCCACTCAAATAACAAACTGAACCCATTTAGAAATATGGTAGAGAAGTACTTTCACATAAATTAACGTAAATATGTTAAAGAAATTATCTCGTTTTACAATGTTAAACGTACGTTTGGATTCCCCAAACCATAAGCTCAGTTAAACGGAACCACCGGTTGTTACAGAGAAGTTGTATACTTGTTAAGGTTGATCCTACTGATTTTGTATAGATATGTGAATCATAGCCACCAAATCCAAACACGTAGACTGAGGTGTGATTGAGTGAATTTTCAAACAATTAGTAGGGGGTGGTTAGTTTGGGTAACAACAAATAGCAAGTGCTCTAATGGTCAGCCCCTATTAGCATTTTAGGTGTAGCCTACCGTGGAAAATTAGGGGACATTGTCGTCCCTACCCTTTACCAAACGCCTCGCAAAACACATCACACCCCCTTCAATACAACGCACATGTTCAGCCCAAGCGTTCTTCGCAATTCAATAATGCCATCTTTCTGGCACATTATATGGCATTCTACATTAAATGCTGTCTGTACTAGACTTATATCGATTTGTGTGTGTGTTTTCGCAACGTTGTCAAATATGTTTGAACTTAATTTATATATTTAATATAAATATAAGGCTCAGTTAATTTTTTAGGAGACTTAAAAAAAAGTGAATCAGTTAATATATTTATTATTATTTTGTAAATTAATTTTTTATCCATAAACCAGTAATTATACACGTAAATTTTGTAGAATATATATGTTACAGTTAAACAATTTATTTTGCCTCTTAAATATTTTGAAAAAATCAACTTGCTGTTTATTATAACCGACCTAGTACTCGTACTCGCATTTTAATTTTTTAAAAGTAAAATACAGGTAGTATTAATTGGTCACTGAATTCAATCAAAATACACGTAGCCTTTTATACCGTGATGAGGGGTTCGACGTGCCTAATTCATGGGATCCACGCCATTCTACGTGTTTGTAAATCCAAAATGCATATTGAAAAAAAAGAATTGGTTGACTTACAAACTCTATCGTTTAGTAACTCATTTTTTTAAAATACATTTTAAAAACTGGTTGGGGGCGGGCTCTTATTGCATATATACTAAAAAAAAGTAGAATACAATTAAAATTTTTTTACCATGCAATATTATTTATTTTAACTCAAAAAATAACATTATCTTACTGTATCTCTTTATAATTTAATAATATATAAGTATTAATGTTTTGTTATAATTTTAAATATAATATTATAGCAGGTTGATATGGAAAAATAAGATATTTTATATTATTTTTGAATGTTTTAGGTGTTTTTATCTTAAAAATAGAATGCAATGTTACTTTTTTTAAAAAATATTGAGATAAAAATGTAAAATAAGATATAAACTATATTATTTAAAAAATAAAAATAATAATGACTAGTCAGGTGGGACAACCCGTCAGGTTAGGAGGGGCAGGCTCTTCTATGCCAACCCGAATTGCCATCATTTGGTAGGCTGACGGTTGGCCCTACCCATTTTTCACAGCTCTATAATTAAGTTATATATTGTTTTCCTGTACTATTTTGTTCTCTTATTTTTTGGGGTTAAAGCTTTTTGTACCACTCATGACTCATATCAAGTTGTTGCGTAGAGATAGGTTATCAGCTTCATTGGCCACAGGTAAGAAAGAAGCAAGAAAATGAAGTTATCAGCTTTTCTCATCTGCATGCTAGTATGCTCAAAAGATTTTATTACATTCCCAAATCTTCTTATCCGTTAAGTTGTGATGAGTGTATCTGTATTAATACCTACACATGATTAAATCAAATTGCCCTTTTTTAATATAGAAAATGGTATGAATATTTGAATATTGAGAGAAGTGGTGATGGTTAAGGATTAGGCAGAAGTTGCTAAGAGAAGGGTTGAAAAATAGAAAGGAAGATGACTGAAACAAAGGAGATTCCCATGAATGAAGGAAGTGTACAGTAGAGTTGATGGGAAATGTGGCAAATTAGATTAATGGGAAGTGAGAAAGCAGACAACTAAGACAAGTATAGGTCTAAATCAGAGGGTGCCAACAAAACATACAGGTGAGGGAAACTAGGGAATCTATCTTTTTTTTTTAATTTTTTTTGGAAGAAATGAATATGTGGGTGGTTGGTGTTTTCAGCTCTTAGAAAACCTTTTTTTCAACAATACGTGTAAATTAAAATAAAAAATTTAAAAATTCATAAAAAAGTATCTTAAAATCTGTAAAATCATCTCGGAATCCGTAAACTCTTTTATTCCAACGAATTCTAAACACACACTCCAATTATGAAAAAAGCTTTTCTATTTTGTCAAACAGACAAATACCCAACTCTCATCCTTTTCCCCGTAATCACTACAGTACACTATCCCTCCACCACCCTCTACAGTCATGAGGTGCTTCAATTATCTTCTGGACTGACTTGTCTTGATTAATATATTTTAAATAACTTTATTTGTATGAAGTAAATATATGAAAAGTGTTTTTATCCCATGCGCAGTGTACAAGAATTTGTTAGCCATTTTGTATATTCTTTTTACCTGATGTTGGCTCATGTTTTTTTCCAAAATCACACTATATAGGTTAAGATATACCTTTTAAAAACATTTTTAGATGGAGTTGATAGATTTTAAATGTTTCCTTAATTTCAATTGTAATGCTAAGAAGTGCCATATACTATTATATAATATGGGCTTGTTTGAGATGATGTTAGAAAAGAACGTTCATATAAGTTAAAACAGAACTCATCTCATATGCTTATACTATAATCCGTAAATCATTTTAAAAAAGTAATTATTACTGCCAATCCAAAAAAGGTACGTAAAGATTGCTGAGTAACATCTATCTCTCTTTTTCTTTATCATTCTATTTCATTCTTTCGCGAGACTGCAAAAGCCATTGCATCCTCAAGATCAAAGATGAATCATGAAGGTGCAAAAAAAAAAAAGTGGTAGGCCCACTTTCAATCATCTTGGCGGGCTTAGCCCAAGGCGTTTTGGGCCACACGACCGAGTCTATCACAAGCCCCTCGCAAGATAAATAAAGTGTACGAGAGAATGAGTTAATTACTCACAATGTAGCAAATCAAAATTCAAACCCATCACCAATGGATGCTTGGTGGAGTTGGCAAGGGCTACTACCAACATTCCTCAGGGTGAGGGTTCGAACCCTGGGAAGTGACAGCCGCGATAATTAAAGCAACCTCAAAGAGGTTGTCCCATCGGTACCTCGCTACCACCGTAATGTCTCCTCGCCGGGGGTCTGGATTAATCTGGGGAGGGCAACGAACCTATAATACCCCAGGATACCGGATGATTTATACCAAAAAAAATTCAAACCATCACCAATTGTCCATAGGTTCAACTGGAAAAGGATTGGGCTAATACTCTCACATATAGGGAGAGGGTTCAATCCTGGGGAGTGCCACTTTGTTGTGGCTCCAGTCACAGCGCTTGGGGAGGCATCACCACAGCTTAGTGAAATTGGATTGACTTACCTGTGTGGTCAGAACTAAAAGGCTTGCTTGACATGCTCCCCTGCCTGCATGGACATACCTCAGTAGATCATGAGTTAGGTACCCTACCCTTAAATCGTGGGTAAACCCAACCCCTTTCCTAAAATTTGTGTATAAAAAAATTCAAACCCCATAAAAAAGGCCCACAAATTTAATGTTAAATAATGTCTCAAATACGATTGACTTTGTGAAAATGTACACGTACTTAAAAAAAAGTAATTGTGAATAAGTCCACTTCATTCATTCAACTTGTTTGCGTGAAAATTAAAACGCATGTAGAGTAGAGTCGGTAAAGCGGGCCAGCCCGCACGGGTTGACGGGCTAGGTGCGCCAGCTCGCCACCAGCACCTGAAAATCCCAGCCCACCAACCCGTCAACTTTTTATTTTTTAAAAAAATGAAAATTAAATTCTTTTTTCCTTTTTTACCCCGTTTTTCTTATAAGATTACATATTTATGCTATTATTTTTCAAATTCTATGAATAAGTGTTCAATAATTTCCTAAAAATAGAGTTTAATATTACTTTTTTTTATAAAAAATATTAGGATAAAAAATGTAAAAAATACATACAATATATATATTTTTTAAAAATAAAAACAGTTAGACGGGCTGATTTTTGCCAGCCCGCAGGTCCAACCCGCATTACCAGCTCTATGTAGAGCATTGGCACTTAATATTCCCGTTTCAGCTTTTAAGTCCCATAGATCAGGGATTTTATTTTACTTTTTTTTGGAGGAATTAAGAAGTGGCTGGTTCATCAATGGCCAATATAATCGTTATTGCTTTTTGAATGCCTGCCCAGTAGATGTCGTGAGTGAGCACCCGTTATTCCCATTTTTTGCTTTAATTTGCATATCATTTATGAACTTCATGTGATAGTGGTTTGAAACATTTGATTTCTTCCACTTTGTTGAAAACTTCTCAGATGGCTAACAGGTTAGATTTAAATGAAAGAGTTAATTGTTTACAACGTGATAAATGAATGTTTGTATCCCATTTAAAAAATATTCTTATATTAAATCCATAATAGTGTTTGAATATTATTGATTTTATTTGTTGGAGCGTTTAAAAAAGTTAAACACACATTTAACAGTATTTTTATGTAAAACGAGATAATTTCTTTCATATATTTACATCGCCTTGCGTAAAAGTACTTTTTTATTCCCTCCCAAACGAGTACATTGTCTCGAGGGGAAGGATAAATGTTTTTAGAAAAATAAAACTTTCTAGTGTCCTCCTCCAGTCCCCCTCCCCCCGCCCGGCAACGTCATTGCTTTATCAGTTTCACATTGTAATGCGTATAAAACTCATTTAAAACTATTGGGCTGCATCCAATGAAATGAATAATGTCTCACACAGTACAAAATCAAAATTTGATTTGTTTTTAATAACATGACATGCGTGATAGTAAAAAAAAAAAATTAATAGTCGATAATTATATTTATTTATTTTTGTCATATTTTAATTCTGTTTTCCCTGTTGCATGCATGCACTTGTAGTGGCTGTATTGACAATCAATTTCGTATTTTCGTGACACCATGTGTAAACAATGTTTCTAAAAGACAAATGCATGTTCAACAATATTTTTCCGTAACATGAGATAATCTCTTCAATATATTTACATCGATTTACGTAAAAGTGTTTCTCTGTCGTATTCTCAGACAGATTCCATATCAGTTCTGTCTATCCACATTAAAGACTTTTTAACTTTACCACTCACGAAAATATTCCATTGATTATGGGCTTGATGCCTCCCCAAAATTCATTCATACGTTTATCGAGATAAAATTCTTCTCACATATTTATTTTAAAATAAGTAATCTTTTTCTCAATTTTTTCAAATAAACCCCGTATTTCTCATGCACTAAACGAGACTTCACTTGACTTTGAGTTGACATTGGCGTGACTATGATGGCTTCGTTTGGAAATCCGTTGGGAAAACGGACACAGATTCCGATGTACTTTATGTGAGAGGAATTTTGTCTCGGCTTGCGTGAGAATGGGTTTTGGGAATCAGAACGAGGTTTCCAACAGGAAACCAAACGAAGCTGATAACTGCCGTGGATAAAGCTGACAAGTACAAATACCTCAGCAACTGCCTTATTTTTCCAAATGTTCTCATATTTATATTCATCTTACTATTATAAAATTGTGTTCAAATAAATTAAAATAAATTTTCAACATATTTACTTTATAAATCGTAAATTACATTGAAAAACAGTTTCTACTGCTAATTCAAACAGACCCTTAATCGGTGACTTACTACTAATGAACCGAGAAAACTTACAGGATACCATATTCATAAGCTCCTATATATAAAAAAAGTTTCATGTCATCAACCAATGAGCTGCTTTATTTGTTCAAAAACTAACATCTAATGGAAAGCGCGATATATAATGTGTTTGTTTGAGAAAACAGTAGAGAAATACTTTTACACAAGTTGAGATAAATATGTGAATGAAATTATTTTATTTTGCAGAAAAATGCTATTAAACATACATTTGGCTTATGGAAACGAGAAGCCAAACAAGTCCAATAAATGTGCCAAGGAGGCGCACGTTTTTGTCCAAACCATGCTTCTTTCTTCAATTCACCATTTTTCATAGAGAAAAGTTTGAGTTAGATCGAGCCTCATCCAAATTAAAACATACCTCCTACATCTGATAGCGATTACATAAATAATTGTAAATCGTCTACAAACAAAATCCTCGTATCGTGAGTAAAATTTAAACTTACAACTTTATAACTTATGGGTCATTTCTTTAATAGCTATAACTTTTTTTTACCTTCCCTTCACCATTTTAATGAAATATGTAATTTACCTTTTGTGTCTATTTGATTATACGATGTACCCAACTCAAAAAACAGTAGTTTCTTTGGAAAAAGGTATCCATTAAAAAGCTATTCATGGGATAATAGATTAGGAGATGCTTGGGCTTTCAAATTAGAAAGAACAATATAAAAAGAAAGCGTATTTAGGGTTTCCCATATCTGTGTCAACTGTCATTAGAGCATGCTATTTGAGTCAGCATATTGACCCAACAATTAATGTTCAAGCCAGCCCTACCAATAATTTCCACATATGGTGACAACTTTATAATAATATGAAGAATAAGAAAAAAAGAATTTGAGAAGTGGAAAATCTTAAACTAAATTTATTCATGACTTTTAACAAACAATTCAAATTCATTCTATGAGTAAAATTTCATTTTGGTTTTTACAAATGACATGTTTTTCCTTCTTTATTCTCCCTTCATAATTTACAATTAAACCTCACAACAAAATACTGCAATTATCTACCGCTATGGATCACTTACTTCAACTTTTAACAAAATTTATTGAACCAATTTAAGAAAACGGTAGGTAAGTATTTTTACGATTTATGAAATAAATATATAAAAAAAATTATCTCTATTTAAAAAAATATTACTAAACGTGCGTTAAGAAAGTTCAAAATAGGCACATTATTGGAAAGAAGTACAGTTTACAGTATTACTATCACTCAATTAATCCGTAATAAAGTAGGCAGAATTGAATTTTACCACCTTAACAAATCAGCGCAAGTTTTCACCGAAAAAAAAAAAATCGCAAGTTGCACGCGCGAGAAGGAGCGTGCGCTGTGGGGACGCTGAGACCAAACGTACGACAACGCCCACAACGAACACAAACCGTCAAAAGGATGGAGCGGGTTTAGATCAAAGGATGGCTACGGCAAAAAAATCCAAAGCAGACCAAATTTGGGAACCCGCACACCCAAATCCCTTTTCCAAGAAAACCCGAGAGAACAGAGAAATCCATCAAAAAGGAAAGGGAAAAAAAGTCAGAGAGAGAAAATGCTCATAGAGAGCGAGAGATATTGGATTGGAGAGAGAAATTGAAACTCACCGGGCAGTCACCACAAACCACGATAATCCTTGCTCGTGAATCGATCACTCGGTTACGTCCACCCTCATTTCAACATAAAAGCCAGCTGACCTCTGAATTTATTATTCCTTCCCTTCTCTTTAATGAGTTTTTATATTTTTTCCATCTCTCTGAGTCTGAGACATTTTATCCAACCTATTATATGATTTTAAACATAAAATTTGCAAAAAACGAATAAATGGCAGCGATTGTGGAGAGCATAACTGTTCGTTCGTTTGTTCTGAGTTTGTCTTTTCATCGAAGATCAAAATACCTTTCCTATTTTTATTACTGTTGCCTTCTTCTTCTTCTTTTTCTCCGTAATCTAAACGACTGTTGTTGTATTAATTATTATTGTTTGTTATTCCCAAAATCTAACCGCACATCTCAATCACACCCTCTGAAAACTTCTTCGATTCCTATAGGGAGAGACTTCCAGTATGCTAGAGAGAGAGTGTCTGAATTTATACCCCCAACTTGCCCTTCTGGCCCAGATGGACGGTTTCGTGTTTCGGATGGGGTGAAAGGATTGCCAGTTATTCTCCATTTTTTGCTTTCTTGTGGTTTTTTGGTTTCTGGGTTGTTTAAGAAAGTTTTAGGGGTCTCAATTCGTTGGGGGTTTGTGTTCCGTGAGGTGTTTGGCGTGGTTTCATGGAGCTGTTATTTTTCCCTTGTCCCCAGGAGCAATTAGTTATGTAAGGTTTATTGTTCCGTAGGGTTTAGTTAGTTGGGACTTCTTGGCGTGCGTGAGTTTGATCCTTAGCAATGGAGGCTTGTTCTGTAGGAGAGAAGAAAAGGCCACCTGAGGGGGAGAATAAGACCAAGCGCAAAATGAAGACTGCCTCCCAGCTGGAGATTCTGGAGAAAACTTATGCTAGTTAGTGATTCTTCAATTTTTTTTTATTCACGTGTTTTCTCTCTCTGCTCTATGATGTGAAATTTGCTGAAATGCGCTTTTTCTTTTCTGGCTCGTGCAATTTGATTCAGCGGAACCGTATCCATCCGAGGCATTGCGAGCAGAGCTATCGGCGAAATTGAGTCTTTCGGATCGTCAACTGCAGATGTGGTTTTGTCACCGCAGGTTGAAAGACAGAAAGGCACCATCAGCGAAGAAGCTGGGAAATGAATCTCCACCTGGAGCTGTGACTCCGGTGCCAGTGACTGACGGTTTTGAGCAGAAGGTAATGGGTGATGGTGGACATGCACGTGATTCCATCTCTGGGAAGAGGCCATACAGTCATATAGATGCACGGCGAGCTGTCCCCCGACCTGGTATGGTCTTTCCTAGTATTGGAGGGGGTTTGCCAACAATGAAGAATTACTATGAATCACATCTGTCCAAAACTGAGCTGAAAGCTATTGCATTTGTGGAAGCACAGTTAGGGGAGCCACTAAAAGATGACGGGCCAATATTGGGGATGGAATTTGATCCGCTGCCACCCGGTGCGTTTGGTGCGCCAATAGGTAAAGTTGGCTTCCTAATGCTCTCCATTTAAGAATTGCAAGTAACATTCCTAAGACCTACCTGGAATGTTTGAATGACTCGACAAGGGAAAGGACTTTCATTTGTTTCTCATTTACAACCATGCTCAGATCTTAATCCTTTTTAGATTTGGCCTTCAAGCAGTGCATAGGCCCTCATTTTACATTAATATCGTGAGATGGTCTTGCAGAAAATTTGTGTGACCAATAGTTGTCTTAATTTGTAGGACTGATTATTAGACACTGCTGATGCAGAGGGTCTTGATTTTGATTCATGGAGACGTCTACCAATTGTGTTCTGAATTTGACACTTGAACAACTGTTTTTGCTTTTTGAATTTTTTATTCACTGAAAAAGGGAAACACAAATCCAGTGATTTTATAGCAGTGCACATTTTCTTGACTCATAAACGAGAGATTGAGTGCTTGAAGTTGGTTTAGCAGAGCAGCAATATTACGCCAAATTTGGCTGCTGGAGGGCAAGACAAAAAATGATACATCATGTTTGCTAAGAAGTTGAATATTGTGCAGTATTTTACAAATGTTGAGTAATGTCTAAACAATATTAGATACGGATAATTCTACACTCATTGTAAATTGAGGGCCACGTATCAGCACGCAAAACAGTATTTGATTTCTAATTGGTTTGCATTATTTCCCTGATGCATGAACTTACATTTGGATTTGCGGTTTATTAGCATATGTGTGTCCTGATCCATAAACAGGCCATCAAATGAGATGTTTTCTTTTTATCTTAAATAAGCTGAATATTGTATAAATAAAATGTTTACTACGTCTACTGGCTTCTTCATTGCTATTTAATCTGAATATGATGATATTTATTAGCTGTTAAAGCCCTTTTCTTTTATAAAGGACTGTGACTAGACCTCTTTATTCTTATTGTAAAGGATAGAGTATTGTCACTTGTAGTGTTCTGACTTTGAAATACTGGCGAATAATCACTGCCGTGCTCTTGCAAGTTCTAAAGTGGTTTCAACATGTGGCATGGACCATATTATTATAAGCTTTTGGATTGGGGACTGGAGTAGTCTGTTTGACCTGTTTCAATTGGTAGCATTTTGCAAGGTTTAATGCATTTTAAATCTTTTCAAATTTCTTTTTAATCCAGGGCCAACTGCAATGGGGCAGCATAGGCAATCGGGAAGGCCTTTTGAGGCAAACATTTATGAACGATTGGACAAGGTTAGTAGTCTGTGTCCCTTCTCCCCTTGCAAAGTACTACAATGTTGAAGTGGGATTTTGGGAAGATACTTCTACTTCTAATGTTGTTTTTCCATTATTGTTCTGGTAAGAAGTTGGCATAATTTTGTTATTACCTTTCTGTGCTATTTTCTTGCTTCTTGTGGCACACTTTTGATAAACAAATACATGCTTGTCTTTCTTGTCTAATGAGTTTGATTTCCAGGGAGCTTCAAGTACTCTTCACGAATATAAATTTATTCCGGAGCAGCCAACTGTTAGAAATGAGTCATATGACTATGAGAGAGTCACCCTCTCTAACCACTACAGTTCTCATGATGGAATTCCACATGCAAGGACTTTATTATCAAGTGGGCGACAATTCCTTGATGGCAATGAAATTGCTTCTTATGGATATGGACATCAAAATCTGATGCTGGGGTTAAATCTTTCGGCTCAGCAAGACAGGCAGAATCATCTTTTATCTTCTTCTTCTAGACAGAATGATAACGTTCCATGGAAAAACACATTTGTTGATGTGCCTGCTGACTCTCATACTGGAGCTTACCCTGCAACACAAATTGATAGCATGTTAATTCCATTTGACCAGATGATTATCCATGGGGAGCAAATTTCACGGTCACAGAGGAAGCGGAAGGTATTTGAAGATACTATTGCTGCATGATTAATCACTATAGAATTGTATCTCAAGTATTTTTTTAATATCTGCTTGCAGAATGGAGAGGCTAGAATGCAGCGGGAACTTGAGGCATATGAGAAGCGGATGAGAAAAGAGCTTGAAAGGCAAGATACTTTAAGGCGAAAGGTTTGGAATAGACTCTTAATTTTTTGCCCTTCAACATTTTTCTCTATGACTAATATAGTGTTGTCTTGTCATTAGAGAGAAGAGCAAGTAAGGAAAGAGGTGGAGAGGCATGAACGTGAAAGGTGTAAGGAAGAGGAAAGGATATTGCGTGAAAGACATCGGGAAGAGGAGAGATACCAAAGGGAACTGAGGCGTGAACTGGAGCGGAGGGAGAAGATTTTGCAGAAAGAGTCTGATACAACTCACTAACAGCAACTCTGGAAAGGAATGGAACTGTGATTGATATTCAAAATAAGGTGTTACCCTTAATACAACAGTGGCAATACAAGCATAGGACCACCACAATATTCTGGCTTTCGAGAGGCCAGTCTCTCCCTTTCCTTCACTCGGAAAACAAAATATGTCATACCCCCAAAAAGTATCATGACAAGAAACCTAAATACACCAAAAGGACATAGTACACAGTTCCCAAAATAGCC
>JANTPZ010003965.1:0-11601 GCA_025593235.1 Vachellia pachyceras
CGAGCTCAGCATTCCATCACCTCATGAAATCCAACTCAATTTTTGAAAATATGACCAACATGAAATAAGTATAGTAATATTCCAGCTTGGCATGTATCGAGAGAATTGAACATGGTTAAAAATCTCGCAAATAAAAGTTTATACGGGAAAATTTCACTGCTAGAGATGTCTTCTCCCAAAAGGAAGGAGGGGGAAATATATTTCATGGGTTTAAACGGGTTGACCCTTTTAAATCCGCGGTCCATTAGGGTTGGTCATTTTAGGTCATTCACAAATTTTGTTAAAGCATTACCCATATATTATTAGCTATTACCAACTTTTATCTACCATGTAGCGAATCCATACTTTCAAATCATTCACAAGTTTTCTAAAGGAATTCTTAGTATTTTCATTAGGTACTGATTGTATACAACTTGTGAGTGCCATAAAAGTGTGAATCTACTGTTCTCTTGGTAATAACACAATGAAATTTGTTAATACTTATGCACAACATGTGAATTTGTTAATTGATAAAAGAAAGTTAGCGGTACTTAATGAAATGTTGAGAATGCTTTAAAAAAACTTATGAATGAGTTTAAGGTGGAAATCTGTTTATTGATAAAGAGAAGTTGGTAATATGAGGTTTCATATGGATAATGCTTAACAAAACTTGTTGATGAGATGATCGATTGCTGGAGGTCGTTGGCCAATCGACGAGGGGGTTTCTTGCATCGGTGGTAGATTGAGTGGTTTGGGACTTTTTTTAAAAAAATAACTAAAGGCTATTTAGCTACCATGAATTTAGCACTAAAAGCTTCCCTTCCTATTCTTTTCCGCCTAAAGCTATTCCACACCCCTTCAACCAAACCAAAGACAGCAAGGATAAAATTCCTCAGTTTAAAGCATGCTCTAAACAGACTATAAATACACCTGGTCTCATTATATTGGCAAATAAACCTTGCTACATCTGGATTGAAAACTTCAATATAAGTAACAATGCTTAACAAGAAGCATTCACCACTAAAATCAACCCCACTACCCTTCTGAACCATCAAAACCAAATCAACTCTATGAGAGCCTTTATGAGTATTAGGCTCCCATCAGACTTCCAATACAAAGAATGAGACGAAAACATTGGAATCTGAGCCTGTACGGCTTCGCTTCCTCCGCAACCCCCTGCATCGACGACATCAGTTGCGAGCTTCTCCGAATCTGCAGCCTTAGGAACTGTGACAGGGTAGGTGCCAGCATCTGACAAATTCTTTGAACTAGCACAGATGGGCCACAAAATAGCACAGCTTTGCACTAAGCTAATGCTTTTGCAATTCCTCCAAACCTTGTTGATGATATGGTGCTGGAGATTAGAAAATAACTCTAGTATCAAGGAAAACAAAGAGTGGACCTCAACCATTCCAGTGGCTCCAGCGCTAAAATTAGTCATGAGGCTTCCCGGTTATTGCCTCCCCAGACCCAAGGGAACCCAACGAAGATCGCTATCAGCGCTCGCCTTACTGGAACAGACATCACAGGCTTCTGTGCGACTATCGCCTTCGCCTCAATACTTGCCTCCATCCGACCGACACATAGAACCCCTGACCACCAAAAGTCCCACCATAGAGGCACAATCCGGGAGTTCAACAAGAGGAGAAGAATAGATCTTCAAATGATGAGGGAGGAATCGGTGGCTCGACACCATCCACGTACCAGCTTGACACCATGAGAGCAGACGCTAACAGAGAAGGAGGAAAGCCTAACAGAGAGGGAGAGAAACGAAACTGTAAATCTTTCTATTATCGTATATATCCTGTCAGCCATTTCACATTTGCCAAGGTCTAGCCTCTCCCTCCTCACCTGTCGCAGCCAAACAATGTTTGTCGTCTGCTTCACCCTTCAGGGAACCTGATCTGAATCTTGCTCTCCTCTCTCACTCATCTTTTCATTCTCCATACCTGAGCCTTCTCTTCAAGTGATGATGGCATTTGGGGGCTGAGATGTTGGCCATAGTTATTTCTCTTCGATCTTGTTAGAATATTTTTTTAAAAAATGAAAAATGTGACTTTTTAAATGGAAAGATGTGATTTTTTAAAAGAAGGGATGTGATTTTTTTAGAAAGTAGTGTCCTTATAAATTAATTAGTTTATTTGAAGGGGTGTGTAGGGGGTTGTAATTCTAAAGTCATGTATTCCTACATACTATAAATGTGCAACTTTTCATGGAAAATTATGGTTGTGACTTTTTGAAGTATTATGGTTGTGACTTTTAATTGAAGAGACATTGTTTCCAAAAGGTACCACTTCAAGACATCTCTCCATCCTCTATAAATACCCTCCTCGTCCCCCCATTTGGACACACAATTTTACTCACACAATATCAAACTTATTGTCTTTCTCTTTGAATCCACACTTAGAAAAAGATAAATTATCACTTTGTAAAAGCCTTTGTTGTCTTGGCTTGAGTATAGAGAGTGCAATCCATACTTAAGTGTCTCTATTGTATCTTGCAGAAAATTCATCGGTTAACCCAACTTGCACCCTTAATATAGAATAGATGGGAGTGAATTAAGCTTAAAGAAAAGTGTTGCCCACCCTTTGGGGACATTGTGTACAACTTTCCTTTTCATCTTCTTCATCTCTTCTTCTTGTATTCTTCAAAGAATCATTCCCACTAATATCTCCAACAATCTTAAGGCTTAATTTCGTGAGTCAATAGCTTCTTTGAAGGAATTGACTACAAATTTTGTAAACTTAGAAAAGTTTGAAGGAGGCAACTTTTTAAGATGGTAAAGGAAGATGAAGTTTCTTCTCACAACTCTAAACATTGCTTTTGTCCTCACCACTCCCAAGCCGCAAGAACGAGAAAGTGAAACCATTGCTGATATTAGAGAGAGGCAGAAATGGGAGACTGATGATTTCATATGCACTGGACATATCCTCAATGGGCTTTATGCTCTGTTTAATGTTTATCAAGATTCAGTATCTACAAAAGATCTCTAGGACAACTTAAGGCAAGGTACATGCAGGAAGACGCAACAAGTAAGAAGTTTCTTGTTTCTCGTTTCAATAATTATAAAATGATTTATGGAAGATCTATCATGGAACAATTGCATGAGTTAGAACATATTTTGAATAATTTTAAACAACACAAAATGAATATTGATGTATCCTCAATCATAGATAAACTTCCTCCTTATTGGAAAGACTTCAAAAAGAGTCTAAAACACAAGAAAGAAGATATTACTCTTGAACAGTTGGGAAACCATCTTCGCTTAGAAGAAGAGTATAGAAAGCAAGATAAGACAAAAGATGCAACTGCTCGTGAGAAAGTCCATATAGTGGAGGAGGGACAGTCCCACAAGACCTCAAAGAAAAGATGGAAGGAGAATGATAAATCTCAAACATAGTATGTCACAAAAGTAATAAAACTAAAGGTACTTGTTTATTTTGTGGTAAGACTGGACGTTACAAGAAAGAATGTCGTTTCTTCAAGAAAAAGAAAAAGAAAGAAAATAGTAAATCCACAAAAGTTGACAATCTCGCGGCTATGATTTCTGAAATCCACTTGGTTGATAACAATGAATCATGGTGGGTGGACTCCGGTGCAACTCACCATATGTGCAATAATAAGACCTTATTCAAGACATTGAAAGAAGAAGAAAGAGATGTGCTTTACATGGGAAATTCTTCAAGTGTTCAAATAAAGGGCAATGAGACTATGGAAATTGAATTTACTTCTGGAAAAATCATCACTTTGAGAGATGTATATTATGTAACAGAAGTTAGAAAGAATTTAATTTCTGTGCTAATACTTAATAAGTTTGGGTTTAAGTCCGTATTTGAAGGAGAAAAATTTGTTCTCACTAAGGGTGGAATGTTTGTAGGCAAATGATATTTCTATGAGAACATGTTTAAGTGTAATATTGCTAAAGTTAATAATAATATCTATAGTTATGCTTATGCTGTTGACTCTTGTGATATGTGGTATTATCGTTTGGGTCATGTTAATTTTGAAAAATTAAATGATATGATGAATCTTGAATTACTTCCAAAATTTGTTACTAATGATAAGTCTTGCACTACATATATGAAAACAAAAGTAACAAGACATCCTTTCCCTAAAGTAGAAAGAAATTAAAAAATATTAGAGTTAATTCATTCCGATGTTTGTGATTTGCATGGTTGGCCTACATTAGGCGGTAAAAAGTATTTTGTAACCTTTATTGATGATTGCACTAGATATTGTTATGTCTATTTAATGAGTTCAAAGGATGAAGTTCTAGAAAAAATTAAGATCTTTAAATCTGAATTAGAAATTCAATGTGAATCATTTATTAAATCTTTAAGGATAGATAGAGGGGGAGAATATTATGATCCAAACTTTTTTGAATCCGTTGGTATAATACATCAAGTAACTGCCCCTTATTCCCCACAGCAAAATGATATAGCTGAAAGGAAAAATAGTATTCTTGTAGAAATGATAAATACCATGTTATCTTACTTTGGATTATCTAGTGGATATTGGGGTGAAGCATTGCTAATAGCATGCCATATATTAAATAGAGTTTTTACTAAAAGAAACATGATAACCCCATATGAATTATGGAAGAAAAGAAAACCCAATCTCAGTTATTTGAGAATTTGGAGATGTAGAGCAATAGTTAAAATTCCAAAATCCAAAAGGAAGAAATTGGGTGAAAGAGGAATTGAGTGTATTTTCTTGGGATATGCTGAAAATAGTAAAGCATATCGATTTTTAGTAATTGAACCAAATGATTCATATACTGTCAATGAAGTAATTGAGTAAAGGGATGCAATTTTTTAAGAAGAGAGGTTTAATACAATTTTGAAATCCAATGATACTTCTCATTCAAGTGGGAAAGAAAATCTAGAGGAAAATGTTTCTAGTAAAATCACATTAGAAGAAATAGAACACCTAAAAAAAGTAAAAGAGCTAGAGGAAAATGTTGGAGTATTTTTAAAAATGAAAAATGTGACTTTTTAAATGGAAAGATGTGATTTTTCAAAAGAAGAGATGCGATTTTTTAGAAAGTAATGTTCTTATAAATTAATTAATTCATAAATTAATTAGTTTATTTGAAAAAGTGTATAAGGGGTTGTAATTCTAAAGTCATGTATCCCTACACTATAATGTGAAACTTTTCATGGAAAAATCATTATGATTGTGACTTTTTGAAGTGGTATGGTTGTGACTTTTAATTGAAGAGACATTATTTCCAAAAGGTACCATTTCAAGACATCTCTTCATCCTCTATAAATACCCTCCCCCATTTGGACACACAATTTTTCTTACAACAATATCGCCAACAGATCTTAGGGATTATGGGATTCCAAAGTTTTAAAGATGGACATACTTTCTCTTAACATGTATAGAAACAGTCCTTGCAACCTCCTCGAAAGATAAAAGACATGGGATAATGTTAGACTTCCATATAGAGGTGAATTCAGTATCTCCACATGCATATCTCCCTCTCTTTGCTTTCAGTGGAAGCAAATGGTGGACCATTTATGATCCACAATTGTAATTGCCTCAACAATGCCCCCATTCAAGGGTCTTCCGTTTCCATGGAGGGCGATATTGTTAAATTAGAGGTAAGTGAATTTGCCTTTCTAAATGGAAAGTTTGGCCCATTTGCGTTAGCATTATAAATTATTTTTATGCAACTCAAAACAAAATTCATCTCATATACTTAGTTTGTAAAACTGTGAATCTTGTTTGAAAGGTAGCTTCAATTTCTCACAATGATTGTAGTGGTGTTATTAGAAATAGTGAATACCGACAGGTATGTAATTTTAGTTGTAAACTCATCAATGTCCCTTGCTCATATTAGAGATATTGGATCTTGAATGCTCTCTCGATGCAGTACGGCTCATCCATTATCAGATATTGACCAAGTTTGTAATCACATTTGAAAAAATCAAACGTGTATTCAACAGTATTTTTCTGCAAAATGAAATAATTTTCTTCACGTATTTACCTTGTAAATGGTAAAAACATTTCTCTACCGCATTCTTAAACGGGTCCATTGTAAATGGCATTGGGTTATTACTCACAAGGACTAACAACCATATATTGTTCATAGGTTTAGAGAGAGCCTCGTTAACACTAAAACTCTTTCAGAGATTAGAGTTTGGAAAGTAGTTTTTGTAATTCTTTTATCAACCCCACTTATCTTGAATGAGATGGTGATTGATGAAGGAGATAGGCTTCTATATTGCTTTTATAATCTTGCTTATTTAATGGATTTCAATATTGTTAAAAAAATCTGATTGCAACAGTTTTAGGTCTTGTTTGGAAGTTATTCTCAGAACTTAGGTTTTGTACAAACATAAAAATTTTCAGAAAAGTTATTTTGGTTATAAAATCTCGGTTTGAAACCTCAGTTTTCTCTTGCCTACTTTTTCTTTTTTCCTCTCTCTTACCTTTTCCCTTCTTTCTCTTTCTTCTTTCTTACTTTCTTTCTTTCTCTTTCATACTTTTTCTCTCTCTCTCTCTTTCCTCTTTCCTATCTTTTCTTTCTTCTCTTTCATCTTTTCTACTTTTCATACTTTCTTTCTCCCTTTTTATACCTACTTTTACCTCGGAATCCGTAAAAGCTAATAATTTTCCAAACATAAATCACTTTTCAAAACCCAGGCTTTGTCTTGAAATTTATAAAAGTTATTTTCCAAAATCTATTCTCCAAAATTTAGGTTTTACCTCGAAATCTGTAAAAGCTATTTTCAAAATAGCTTCCAAACAAGTCCTTACTCAAATATTATTGGTCCCACATTGCAATGATGATGGTTGAGATTTAGTTTTTTTAAACTTTCAAAAAAAGTTATAATTTGTATAGAATTCAACATGAAATTAATCTCAATTGAAATTCTATTTTGATTATGCCATCGCAGCGATCAGGTTGACAAAATCAAGCTACCTCAAAACTTCCTGTGTCATCTCAGTATTTTAGGGTGTACTCAATTGAATTTTGCACATTTCAGAGGAGTTTATGTAGCCGTTTTTTTTGGCCCCTGAAACATTCCTTTTTATAAAACCAAAAATTTAAATTTAATGACTTTCGTACCCTTCTCAGATTCCCTCCGACACCTGGAAGTGAAGTGAAGGGTGAAGATCCCGGAAGCGCCGAGCTGCTGCACATGATCGCTAGCTGAACGCCGTTTCCCGGCCGTCCCTGGAGAGCAGAACATCCATCTTCGCCGTCGGTGAGTAGCCATCATCTTCGTATTTCTTCTTCTACATGCTTTGCGCTTTGCTACACCCTACGTATTTGTTTAGCTTTCTCTATCTTCTTGATCTTCATTGCTCTTCTTCTCCATGGATGTCCCACTTCCATTCAGCCACCGACGCAGAGGGGACTGCTAATAGTTGGACTTAATCTTCTCCTTCCACTTGCTAGTCTCTGTTGAGCTGAACTCAAATTGACGATTGTTTTTCTACACTTGAGTTTATATGTTGGTGTCCCCGCCCCACCCCCAAGCAAATTTCATTCTAGTGCCTAATTGTATTCAAAGACATTCAATTCCATGATTTATCTACTAATCAAATGCTTGTTTACCTAACATGCCGCGCTCTTTAATTTCAAGGCATTTGAGTTTTTGGTGTAGAAAAAGTTCCCTAGTGCCTCTTCTTGACTGTTTTGACGCATTGCATTAAAAAATGACTGGAACTTTTGAATTCTGATGATGCTTTTCATTTTGTGTGATGATTTACCAGCTCAACCATTCTTCTTGGCAGGACTTCCAATAAATAAGCAGCTTATCGAGTCTCCAAATATTACTGTTTCCTTCAAAACAATGTAAGTTTAAGTTCTGTGAATGATCTGATTAGTATTGTTTTTGTTGATATTCAGCTGATAGAAAGTTCCACATTTCCATGTGTAAGGAGGTAGTATGAAATTGATCCAATGTTCCTTGTCAAATTTTTGGTTAATTTTCCACCTGCATTGTTAAAGATGCTCACATTTATTGGTTTTCTGAGAATAGATGTGCCTGACTTAAGGATCTTTATTTGTAGGGGAGCTGTTAAATTAGACCTTCGTTGTCCCCAAAGAGCAGAGGGCATTGCTGCTGAACCTGAGCCAGATTGGACTTTCGATGCTCTAATATCAGAGCTTAATGCCTTGGAGATGAAGCTCACTACTTCTTGTACTGATCATTTTCCCACTAAATCAATATACAGGTACTATATTCTTAACTTTATGTGTTTGTTTTTATTGATGCTTATAAATATAAGAATATGCTATTCCATAGTCATTTATTTGAACCTTATTAATTTGTGCCAAAGAAAATATTTTATGTTGGTGGTTTAATTTTTTCTATTGTTCTTTTGTTGAGAGAATTTACAGTGGGAATGAAATTGAGAGAGGTAGACCTTTCATATTGCATGCCCCTGAGTATGAGATGGATGACACAGAGACTGAAGATGAGCAGGATGAAACTATAGAGGCTGGCAAACGATTTGGCTGCAATGATCTCTATCTCAGGTGCCTACTCAATTTCTAGCTTTATTTGAGGACGGCACTTATCTACTTTATTGTAGGAACCATGGACCAATAGTAATAAGCACTTTCTGTGGATCAAGTGAGATTAATAGTATCTTCATGTTGTTTGTTGATCAGATTGAAAAAATTTTATTGGAATTTCTTACAATGACATTTGCACTTTATTTGATGTTTCAGTGACAGTGATAGTTCTGACCTTGTCCCAACATTTGAAGAGCAAGGTTACTTGATGGATGAAGTGGGAGAGGTTGAAGGTGCCTTATTAGAACTGACTCATGACACCAGCTTCGTGTCAAGGTGGGTGATAATGGTGGTATCTATAAATGTTATCTATTTTACTTTTTTGTTACCAACCATAAATTATATAGTCAATTTGGTTTCTTTCATATCTGTATTTCTGGCATTCTGTACTTACAGGATGACATTAGGCATCATATATCAGCACTGGAAACAGCTCTGATAAATGAGAGTGAGAAGTCTGCTTCTGCTCTTCTTCGAGTAGAGAAATATAAAGAAGCAAGACAGGAATTAGATAAAAAGTTTGATACTCGATATCAGTGAAGGATGTAAGGTTGCATTTTCTCCTCCCTCCCACCTTTCTTTCAAGGTTTTATAATCGTTTCCTTTCTTCTACCTATATGTCTTTTGACACAGTTTAACATAAGAAAATGCGAAGTTGATTTTTCCCTTTGTACTTGGTGCATTGCTCTGTTTGCAAAGCTGTCCCGTTGTATGGGGTGGTAGTGGGTTTGATCCCATAGAGTTGCTTCAGCCCTCCTTTCATGGTATCCCAGGTCATAAACTAAGGAAATTTTTTAATGCATATGCCATCTGTGGAGATCTATGAAAATTCTTTTTCTTTTGGGGTTGAGAAGTATCACTTAGAGGGGTTACATGAGGAGTTAGGTGGTGGGGTAAGGAGGAAAAGCTTATTCAGGACTTTGGAGGGGCTGTAGCTTACAAAAGCTAAGTGAAGATTTTTGTTTTTCTTCTTCTTTATCCTTTTCCTCTTACTGATTTACTGCCGCTGCAATTCCTTTGACTCTACTCAATCTATGCTTGTATGAGTGGTTTGGTTGGGTAATATCTGTTTCAACTATAAGAATTCATAGGAGTTTCATCACATTTTTATTAAAATAAATTGGAAAAAATTATGTGTTAATTCGTTTTCTAGGAGAAAGATCAACTAGGAATACACCAAAATAAATGGGCTGACATAATGTGAAGGTTCTAAGAGACATGAGCTGCTCATTTTTATTTTTCAAGACTAAAGGCATTAACCCTTTTTGCACCCCCCCCCCAAAAAATCAAGAAGCTGATCTTCGTATCTCCATTTTATGCAGTGCAGAAGCACTTGATAATCACTTGACAGCTGTTCAACAGGACCGGGAGCTTAGATCACAAATAGAGGAAAGAAAAATAAGAAGTGACGCAGCATATGAAGAGGCCAAAAGAAAGGAGAAGGCTATACAAGAGGAAAAATTACGACAAGAAAAGGCTAAGGCTAAAGCTGAAGCTGAGGTATATCAACTTTACTTTTCACTTGGTTGTGTTTTCACTAAGTTTCATGGGTATTCTTTCTTCACATTCCGTTGTAAGTTGATGCTGATGTGCCATTTATCACCTGTTTACAAATCTGTACTTTTTCCATGGACTCTTGAGCATTTTTCTTTTACATTTTGGTTTGTTTGTTTTGGAGTCTGAACATGCACACGGAAACTTATATGTTGCCCTGCTTTTTTTTTTTAGCAATATCCATACTGATTTGTCCATTACACTGGTGTTTAAAGTTGATTCATTTTTCTCCCAGTATTATTTGATATAAACCTTATTCATTTCATTTGTCTGTTAAATGAGTATTTCAATTTGACACATTTTTTCTTTTCAGAATTCTTTCTTGTCAGCTTCAGCTCAAATGTTGCTAGAGTTGTTAACTTTCAATGTTGAATTGTAGGCTGCTTTGAGAGCTGAGGAAGCAAACGAGCTGCTTTGGAGTCTGAGAGAAGAGCAACATTGGAAGCCGAAAAAAGAGCTGCAAAGGAAGCCATGGAGAATAATGCTATAGAAAGTTCGAAAAGGATTACATCTGAAGGCTTGCAACTAGGAGCTACAGCACGAACAGATGGTGCATCTAGCCTGTCAAAAGCTGAATCCAAGGAACCCGGTACTTGTTTGTTTTTAAATAAATAATAAAAGCACTTAACTGTTTGATTCAAATTTAACATCTATGATTTTTTTTCACATTTTATTCTTTCCATATGCATGGAAAACTTGTGATTATTTTGACATCTGCTTGCTGTTGAAATTCAGTTTATTCTTTCTTGCATCTTTGATATTGATTTGATAAAGCTATTTACATTAGCCATAAATTCTCATCTACATTCAGAATACTGAACTACAAAAGTGCCCGTTTATCCACCTTGTTCTTTGTTTTTACTGACCTTTTTATGTTTAATTGCATCTTTGATATTGATTATTTTTATGTTTAGTTTATGCTGAACTACTTTATTAATTTGAAGTTGTAAAAGTATTTTATGCAATTGGTGCAATTCAATATATAGACGTGCATTTGAATGACTGGATCTATGAGCTGTATTTAGTCTGAAACTGTTGTCATCATTTGAGATTTCAACTGCTACAAAATTTTAGGGTACACATATCGAGCAGCAAGTAGTGCTTTAAAACTAGAAGATCAGAGGCTACAGAAATTGAAAGATCTATACGAGAGAAACCAAGCGATACGTTCTTCCAACAAGGTATTACTGGTAGTAGATGCTGGAGATGTTAACAATGTTTTAGTTTCTTATGCTTCATGCAGTAATTATTGCTAGAATGCGTGCCTTTTAATTTTCACCATTATGTTGGAAGTGTGAATGTTCTGTAGTACTACTTCTCATGGTTGATACAATGATTTGGTTATTTATGATAATTGACACTTGTGGCACGTCAACTTCTCTCAGGATTTTATCCATAAGGAAAGTCATATTGCCAGATTGATAAGGCAAATAAGGGGAGTAACAGACAATGTCAGGTAGGGAACATTTATTTCAGTTATGCATTCTCAATTTATTATTCTTCCTGAGGGCGAACTTTTATGTTACTGTTTC
>JANTPZ010003966.1:0-15273 GCA_025593235.1 Vachellia pachyceras
GAATTAAACTGTATTATTTGGACAAGTAAATGACTCAAGGAGTATTTTTCCCTTGTAAAGGAACTTACAAGCTTCAAATAGAAATTGAAAGCACTCAATTTCAATTTTTCTACAATTAGTTATGAATTTTCAAAGTTGGTCCTAAAACCAGTGAATAGTAACTTTCAAAAACTTGAAAGTTTTCAAATTGAAACTTTTGGACCCTTTGATCATTATGAGGCTTCCTTTTGATTCTAATTCACTTTGTAATGAAGCTAAGGGGTAAGTTAAGGAGTGTCACAGAGTTCCTCTTTCAATCTCTGCATTTTTATTAACATAAAAAGCAGCACATGATCAAGGACTCCTACTTTTCCTAATAAGGTTTTTGTTTAAAAGATCTTGAATCTCTTGTTTACAAGTTTCAAGAAGCTCTTGACTCATTTGGATTGGTCTAGCCTTTGTTGGTATATTTTTCTCAGAAAATCTTGGCTCATGGTAAATCTACCACATGTTGCTTTCTATTCCAAAAAGCATTTGGTAAATCAGAACAAATTTTTGTATGAATCGTTTCTAAACATTCTTGAATTTTATTCTAAATTTTTGTTTGCAATAAAAATTGTTCAATTTTGTGAAAAGAAATTTCTTCTTTTAAAAAATTTATTTGATTTTGTTTAAAAGAAATTGGGTTTAATTCTTTTACCCTTATGGACTGAGCCCAAGGGAAAAGAATCTTTTTAGAAATTCCTTCTGTTCCTGTTTGATAAGGAAATAGAAGAGTAGCAAAAGGTGCCTAAGAATGATTTGCTCAGACATTTCTTTTACTAAGATAAAAGGTGTTTTGATTTTTAAAGATTCATTTTGAATAACAACATCTAAAATTTTATATTCAACATTTAGCCTGTCATTGGTTATGCCCCTTAAAACTTCAGTTTTTTTTTTCAAAATATTTTGTAGGAACAAGTCCTTCTAAAATGCAATTAGACTCTACTCCTGTGTCAAATAAAACTGTTGTTTCTAAAACAAAATTATTACCAATAATAAGTTTTGCTTTTAGATGAAACTTTTGGTATGTTAATTGAGAAATTATGTTTAGAAAAGATTCTTCAAACTCTGCAGGATGTTTATTAGAGTCTGTATGAATTTGTTTTTCTTGATTGTTATTTTTGTTAGAAAGTTGATTTTCAGATATTTGGGAAATCAATGTTGGTTGGGTGTCTTTTCTTAATTTGATTAATCTGACTTCAGATTTAAGATTATTAATTTTTGACTGGAGGTCCTGGATAGTGGTAGGTTTAGTGGTTTACTTAAATTTGTCAAGAGTTTGGGTTAGATCATATTTAAAAGGGAGTTTACGTTTTGATTTAGAATCAAAGTTAGAGGTGAATGCTTAAGTTAAAATATCTTTATATGTTGAAAGATATTTGCCCTTCATGTCATCCGGAAGTTGATCAATAGTTTCCAGCAAAAGACTTTTCTCACTACTAATCATGTTTATAATTGGGGAACTAGATGAATCAGAAAATTCATCAAGTTGGATTTGGTTGATGTTTTCGGAAGAATTGGACTCATTCCCTGACTCAGAATCAGATTCAGAATTTGAATCAGACTCAAGCATAAGTCTATTAATTTGTTGAAGAACGGGCTCCTCAAGATAGAGTGCCCTAATCTTTATAGAAAACCTGCAATATCTAGAAATATGGACGGGTTTTCCACATTTAAAACAAGTAATTTTTGACTATTTTGGGAGGTCTATCGGTGGTTTGGATCTAAATTCATTTTTTAATTTTCACGGAGGAGTATTGGGTTTGGATTTTGTGAATTTTCTGTATGGGACTTCGATTCTTTTTGGGATTTCTTTTCTTTATGAAAAATGTTTATGATATTTTTTCCTTGAAGGATTAGCCTTTTACAGCCAGGAAAGCCAAATTGTTCACAAAATGTGCCCAATTCTTTCTTGGTTGAAGTCTTTTCCTTCGCAAATTTTTGTTGAATTTTATCATCCAAACAAATTTTAAGTGCAGTTTTCTGAACATATGAAATCAGTTGTCCATAAGTCAAGTGTTCATAGGGAATATTGCTATCATTGAGGCTTCGCAATTTTTCTTTCACCTTCTCACCAAATGCAGTTGGTAAGCCGGTTAAGAATTTTTCTTTCCAAAAAGGTTGATGGGCATCATCCCTAGTGAAAACTCAAGTTAAAAACGTATCCATATACCATCTGAAATCAGATAATGTTCTGCACCTAAGATTTGAAAGTAATTCTGCAGATTTATCTTTCCATAGGGAAGGATCACCCACAAAATGTTTAATAATTGTAAAGATTAATCTATTAACAGAATCAGGAATAGGTTTGCCATTATGGGTAATAGGTGTCCCATCTGCTTCTGTTTTAACAGCAGAAAAGATAGTTTGTTTATCATAAGAAGAAATATAATAATACCACCATCCTTTCAATTGTCCAGAAAATCCAGAAATTAAAAGGTTGATGATTTCTTCATCAGTATAATCAAACTGTGTTTGATAGGCGGTGCATACCATACCCATTTCTTGCATGAGGTCCAGAATTTGCTTTTTTAGTTAGACTGTCTATGTTCCATTCATAGATATGGTTTGCATTAAAAGTTTTGATCTTTTTGGGTGTCTATTCCACAAGAACATCAGGTGGGGTTGCTCGTGGCTAGTAAAGCTTAGAAGGCTTTCGCAAGGAAAGTTCATTAATTTGAATTTCAGATGTTAGAGAATTTTCAGGGCTGGTGTCAGAATTAGATTCATGTTTTCGGGAGACAACTTGTATTCTAGTAGTACTAGAAGATTGAGGGATGTCAGGAATGGTTGCCTCAATTAGGTGTAATCTTTGTTCTGTTTGTTTAATTAAATCAGCTTTAGTTTTTATTTTATTTTTGATCTTATTTGAGCATTAATCTCAAAAGGTTTGAATAAGGGTGTTTGAGTATTAAATGTATTTTTAGGGTTAACGGGGGATGGTTGTGAGGTTTAAGGAGTTTGGCTAATGTGATCTCCAATAATCTGGATATATCGGTTAGTGTAATTGTTTTGTTCAATAATATTTTTAATATCTCTAGGATCAACTTCTTGTTCAATATTTTTAAATTTAAATGGAGCAGCGATAATAGGATGTCCTTTATTGTCTATACGTTTAGGAATTTGAACTGGGTTTGAAGGAGGGAAGGCTGAAGAGATTGTTTCTTTCGAAGGAGTTTTCCAATCCCTTTTAGCAACATTGATATTTTTAAAAAAGGGATAGTTTAAATTATGTTTATGGGCATAAATTTGGAACTAACTGAAAAAGGGAATGTTTATTTCATGAAATTTTGAAAATTCATAAAATTGAGTTTGAACTTGGTTCCTTAGATCACCTTTAAAATTTTCGTTAAATCATTTTCTCCGTAAAACATTTTTTGAAGAATAAAATTCTTTCCGAAGACTTGGTTTATCAATTTCAAAATGATTTTTTATCACTGAAATGTTTCTGGGTTCACCATTCATATCAAATTGGGTTGGAGAACCTATCGTGAGGTCATCATCCTCCCTTTGATATGATGTTTGAGGTATGTTCGGGGTGTTCTGTAGTAGGAAAAGAATTAACTACAGGTATTTCAGCAGGAGAATCATAGATGACTGAAGGAAGGGATCGAGGTACCGAGGAACAAGAGTGCCTGGGTAGCTCACTGATTACTGTTCTAAAATCTTCATATGAAGACCTGGATGTTTGAGAAAAAGATTGTCTTGATCTGTCAAAAGAAACATGAACAGTTCCTGAAGGGTCTTGCGTTATCCTATTGACTTGAGGCATAGGTCTTGGAGTTGGCTGTGTAGCTTGGTCAAGTTGCCAATCTTCAAGGAGGGCAATATCTTTCCACATAATTGTTTGAGGAATCATGATATTAGCATTCTTATAGTCTGTTAAGAAAACTACTGTTTAACCATCATCTCTGGGCATAAGAACCATCGATGTAGTAGTTTTTGAGACCTTATACTGTATCCTATATTGCAAAGATACAGGATTAGATCCGGGTTTCATGTCAAGACCTTTGAATTTGATTAGAAGTTTAAGAGTATCCATAATGTTTCGATCGTTCAAATGAACAGTTTGGTTGGGTAACAATTAAAGTAGACTGGTCCCTCATGGAGACCTACTTCAACTGCAGCAAGAAAAGAGTCCGAAAATTTGTTATGCCTACCATCTCTTAGACAGATGAAGGTGGCAGCATTGAGACCTCTTCGAACAAGAGGTTTCAAGGCTACTTGAATACATCCAATATGCATCCAAGTATATTTTTTGCCTATGTTTTTCAATAGATTTTCGGGAAAGAAGAATAAATTCTTCCTACCCTGGTTGGATTGCAATGGATTCTTCAGCGGTTCTTATGACATAATCATGTTTGGTCCACCATCAGTGGTGTTGTTGGTAAATCACGTTAGGAGAGACTTCTGGAAGAGTCCAGTCATCTATGTTTTGGTTAATGTCTTGAAATTGTATTTCTTCAGAGAAGATGTTTTTCAAAGAAGAAGAAGAACTTGCCATGTTTGTGTTGTTATTATTGTTTGAAGAAGATGGAGAAGAAGAAGATGAGAAGCTCTAGAAGAGAAGGAACGGAAAAACAAACTCATAAGTAAAGCAGACAGAGAATCAAATAACAAGAAATTAAATGCTGGAAAATAAAACTGCAGAAAGATAAACAGAGGATAAAAACAGAAGGCTTTAATCTCCCTTACTTAGTATCATCACCTTCAGGTTTCATAGAGGTGTAGTGATTAATAATATATAGCGCTGTAAGATATCCCTACAGTGCCCTATATTATAATGTAGGGCGTCGTAGGTCTATCCTACGATGCCTTTAGCAATATAAGGCGCCGTAGGCTCTAACTTTCTACTCCCCTCACATATACATCCCCCCCAAAAAAGGGTGCCAATTGGGTTAAAAATAGGGCATAAAAAGCACCTTTTGTAGGAGTGTCGAAGGCAAAATTGTGTAGGTTAAAAGTGAGAGAATAATTTTAAAAGTATTAGAATCATTTTGACAAAGTTATAGTTCAAAGATCCTAAGTAGTTTAAGAGGAGTTCTAAGAGGTTTTAAGTGTTTTAATGCATTGGTTGTGATCTATTATTAATGCCTATGCGTTACATTATGTGTAGGAAGTTAAATTGCAAAGAAGAGATTTAAAAAGCAAGAGGGAAGTTGCTAAGTTCAAGTGCAAAGTTGAGAAATAAGGTAGCAAAGTTACTAATTTTTACATTAATATTGTCATCAATTGCTGTTTATTTATTTTTCAATTTTGCATGCTATTTATATGTTATGTGAACATAAGAAGTTGTGTTTATGACATGTCATGGCTATATGCAAACCGTTTGCAAAGCACATCATAATATGTTCATGCACAGTTAGATAGAAAATAAATGATAATCATGCATATTAATGTATGTGTTAGTGACTTTTGCTATTGAGATTCCAAGAATCTCATTCTCCCCAAAAACATAATCTTCTAGGTCAAGGCTCAAGCAATTTCAATCAAGGAAATTTAAGGTGGGAGAGTTAATCTCAAATTGAAAGAAAATGCATGCTTGTAATACAAAAAACTTGTATATGGAGAATTATGTTAAATAATGTGAATATGTGTGATAAACTTCTACTATGCCAGACTAAGTTAAGCATCTTGAAATTGTATGGAGCATGTTAAATAATTATGGAGTTATGTACAAGGAAAAAAGGGAAAGAACAAGCATGTATAAAGTAAGAAAAGGGTCCAACAACCTTACCAAATGTTCAACTTGAGGTAATAGTAAAATATAGTAAATGAAGTTCAATTTCTTTAAACATGTTCAGAAAAATAGTTCACATGGCAAACTTTAAAAATAGTTCACATGGCAAACTTTAGAAGTTTGCATAATTTGGTGTTTACGTAAAAGTTATGATTGTCCAAAGTTAGGAGAAAATCTGTAAAATTATAAAATGTTCAAGTGCATAGTGTTTATTCACGTAATAAAATGTATTCATTGGTCAAGAAATTGAATAAATTGATATTTTTCCTTGCAGTGAATTTAATAAGATTCATTTAAAGACTTGAACCACTCTATTTCTATTTTTCTATAATTAGTTATGGATTTTTAAAGTTGAACAAATATTCTGAAATTCCTAGTGAACAATACCGATAAACAATAATAATTACATTGTTGACCGTCATATCATCACCGCCGGCCAGTGCCACATCAATTCAAAAATTAGAATTAAAGAATCTAAATATTGTCATTTTGAATGTTGATTTTTTTTAATGCAACCTGATAAACCCAGCCACTCACTAGGTTGACCAAGTTGTGCCCATGTTGCATCGGGTCACCTTGAGTTGCCATGACCCTAAGACATCCATGAAACCGGACCAGTTACATAGAAGGGTCACCAGGTTCTGGGCTGATCCAATCGGAACATATTGGTTTTGATAGCCATGATATAAGCTACAATTTTATCTTATATAAAATTTTAATATATTTTTCACTTTTACCCCCAATTATGGCATGTCTCTTTTATCTATTTCCCCCACTCTTTCACTCTCATATTGTTTTCAACCCATTCTCCCTCTCACTCATCATCTTAAAAAATGATAGCGTGTTTAGAAAAAAATTGTATCTCTTTCTTATTTGTTACTTTTAAATCATTTTACTAGTTACTTATAAAAATGACCGATGGAGTATAACAATTTCTTTGGTAGTTAGAGAAACCATCTGCAGAATTTATTAAAAGAGACAAATGGCAATTTGGAAGAGTAGTGGATTAATTTTATAAAATTATATTGTCTTGGACTCGGCAACAGATGCTTTTGTAGCAAGTAATGTGAGATGGCCGGAGGGAGTAGTGTTTTCTAATCGAATGGCGTCAGAATCCAACGATTATGCAACAAATTAATGGTCAATTGTATTTTGTTATTGATGTTTCCAAGAATTTCCTTCCCCACAAAAGATTTGAAACGTGCAAGTCTTTTCCACAAAAATCAATGTTGTGATGTCTCCATAAACATTACCTATTATTAAATTATGAACAATGCTAATAAACAAGGCCAAGTAAACTATACTTGGGGTACAAGGGAAATATAATACAAGAAATAAATAAAGATATTAAAACCCCACACAAATATATAAATGAAGACATTAAATAATCAAAACGATAAGTTGATAACATTCGGTTTTAAATATAGAAATTAAACAAGAGTTTATTTTGTTTTTAAATATAAAATCTCCTTTATTTTATCTTTCAAATTTATAATTTTTATTTCAAACTATTAATTGTATATGTCAAACAATTTTTCATCAAAAAGTATTTTCAATGTATATAATTAAATAGTGTCTATTATGAAAACTAACGCCCGTTTATTATAAATTACTAATTTAAGTTATGTTTTAACTTTGAAAAAGTAGTTACATAGCTATTATATTAAAAAGAGATAATATATATATATATACTGATTATATGTCACCCCAACTTCCATGCAGCTAAAGTTTCCTAATCGGATTGCGTCACAAGACAATGCAGATTGATCTACATGATTTGTTAAATACTTTATAGAAATAGACTAAATATTTTATTATTGTTTTCGAAAATTGCCTTCCACAGGTAAGATTTAAGACGTGAAGATTTTTTAATTTAAAGAAATAGACTGAATATTTTATTATTGTTTTGAAGTCTACGCACATCGTTAGCCAATATGAATTTAATTTAATTATAGGTTAAATTATACATTTGGTTCTTTAAGTTTGATAAATGCACTTTTAATCATTTATTCTTAACGCCATTAGTTCTACTTAGTAAAAAGGGTGACTCAACAGATTTAAATTGTGATTATGCTATTAAATGCTGATAAAATATGGTAAAATTTTAAAATATAAAAAATTAAATTAAATAATCAATATTTTTGACTATATTTGAACATCATTTGATTACAAAATGGTGGTTGAATTAACATTTTTTGTTAAATAAAACTAACGATGTTAACGTTAAAGGAATAAAAGTGCACTTTTTAAATTTAAGAGATTAAACTGAAACTTGATATAAACTTAGAAAATTGATTGCATGTTTTAACCTTAATTATAATAAAAAATTTTGATATAATTATATTAAAATTCATAAAGTGGCTTTCCTTCCTTCAATATTTTTATTTGATATACTTATAAAAAACTAATATATAATTGTTTTAATTTCTCTTGTGATGTGTTCAAAGATGCTCGAGGAATCTGGAGATGGGGAGGGGAGGGATTTTACTGCCCTCTACTTGTTTGGCATCATAAAATCTTTAGGAGGGTCCCCTCATTCCAACACTCTTCAGAAATTGGAGGATTTGAAGAGGGGATAATATTTTGCTATGGCTTGACAATTATACCCCTAATTATTTTGCTCGATGGGTTTTCATCTCAAAAAAAAAACCTAAAAACCCTTCTATATTTGGGAAGAAAAATTAAAGTAGCACGCTCTATTTCTGATTATTTTAGTTATATTTAATTTGAAATTTTTGTTGCAATTTTATCTTTTTCAGTTTTTTAACAACAACCATTATGATTAATTTTTTTGGACTTACTGCAACATTTTAAAAACTGTTGGAATATGGGCCACCCTTGATGGATTAGGCCCAAATACATGGGTTAGGTCAAATGCGTAAATGTGGACTCTTGTGGGAAGTTATATATATGGGGAAGTGGTTCCCCAAAGTGAGCAGACATAACGCACGAAGAAAACAAGTCTTCTCCCTTCCCTTTCTCTTGAAGAGAATCCTCTCATCTCCTCTCCTCTTGCCTTTAATGCTTTTGCTGTGTCTTGTGTTTGGATCCACCATTGTGATCTGAATTCCGCGTGGGTATCTGCAGATTCGTAATTCAACATCTCCAGGTACGCCCGAAATCCTTCAGTGGTATCAGAGCTTATAGGTTCCTGTGGCAATTTTACTCACTGCTCATGAATTTCCGTAAGCATGTTCATTGAGATGCACTGTGTATGTATGATAATTTTGTTTGCTTTCTCTCGTAGCCTGTGATTCTATAAAGCATGACTTTTCATTTTTCAATTCAGATTTCAAGCATGTATGTGATTTTTATGTGTATATGTGAGTAGAAATCTTAGAGCATGCCTCTGTAAATCAAAACGAACAACGAAACGAGAAAATGAAACGCAATAATGGAGATCCAGATCTGGGTTCTTGAAATACGATGTATTTAGGCTTAGAAAACATATGTATAGTGTAGATCTCTTCAAGACGAGACGTGGAGACCAAGAACGCATAAAATGGAAACTGAACGACGGAGTTACGGGAAAAAATGACTTACGAGTTCCATCACATTTTTCCAGAAAAGGAGAAAGAATTAGGCTCCAAAAGTACTCCCATTGTGTAGATCTCGTCGAAATGAAGAAATGGAGACCTAGAGCGTGAAAAACAGACGTCGGACGGCGAAGATATGACCGGAAAATGCATCGGATGAATAGTAACCGTCTGAAAATTAAAAAAAAAAGAAAAAGAAAAACGAAAAAAATTGCTCGGTGGCAGTGGAAAGTAGGCGAACCGGGTCAGCGTGGCGGGCGATCGTTCCTAGGGATCCGCTGGAAGTTGGGCCGAATGAACTGAGCCAAGTTAAAAAAAATAAAATAAATTAAGGGATTTTTTCGGTTGGGCCTGTCCAAAACAAAAAAGGGGGTCAACGGATTGGGCCAAGAGAGGCCCCATCCGGAAAATAAAAAATTATTATTATTTTCAATTGGGCCACGGTTAGGCCCAAAAAAACTCCTCCAGCGCCCTCGGCAAGATTTGTACCCGGGCCCCCAAGGAACAGTGATGGCGCCTTAACCAGCCGAGCCCAAAGTCCATTTCTGAAAATAAAGTAAAACTAGAAATATTTATATTTTAAATAATAATAAAGGGGAGAAGAGGACACGTGGTGAGTCAGGACACGTCGCGAGGCTTTGTGACACATGGACCACTTCATCGGAACCAAGATGGTGCGTGGAAGAAGGTGGCCTGGCGTGTGTCACTGACGGAGCTCGTCAAGGTGGCACGTGTAGTAAACGCGTCTCACCCCAAGAGTAGGCTTTGTTCCCATTTTTGTATCTTTCAGGAATTATTCTTCTTCTAGAGCGTGAGGGCTCGTGGTAGGCCTAATTGAGACCCAGTCTGTTTCTAAAAATCCTAAAATTCAAGAGCTTCATTTTGATATATAATTTGCCCATTTTATATGGCAATTTAGATATGTTTTTGACAAAAATCAGTGCTTATTAAGTGATTTCTTGAAAATTTTTTAAATGTAATATTTTCAAATCAATGTTTTGAAAAATAATGGTACAAGAGCCTCAAATAGCACTGAAACACAGTCTTATGGACTAATGTACATTGAATATGTTGATGAACATATTCCAAACAAGGATCCTGAGCAAGAAAAATTGAAGAGAATTTTTAAGGAAGAACCGTTTGAAGAGGATGTTGAGGAAATCCTCAAGGGAATATGAGGAAAACACTGAGGAGGATCCAGAAGGGGGTCATAATCAAAACCTTGAGAAAAGTCAAGTGGAACCTCAAGAGGTCTACTTCGACCTAGGCCCCAAGTACTTATTCTCATTGAAATTCAAACCTCAAGGTTGTGATGACAAGGTTGACCACCCTTTTTCCCCCGCCATGGCTGTGACAATCGCTGAATATAATACAATGAGAACTGCCACAATTAAAAAATATATAGATATATATATATAAATCGTCTATGGCTTCATTGCGAACCATGTTAACAACATAACTGATAATGAAACTGCAGAATTCTATGTGAATGTCATGATGAAGCATCGTGCAACAATTAGAGCTGTAAGCACATTCACATTAACAACCATGTGGGTTGATGCAGTAAAGAAAACTACAAAACTTATGCTGAACAATAACCAATACTTTAAAAGACTGAGGAAATAAAAGTCGATTATTGTATTATGAATATCTAAAGACGTGTTGTGCTTTAGATTTATGTGTTTACACTCTATGTTTTGTTAATATATTTAGAACATGACTTAGTAAATTGCATTGTGAAATGTGACATGTTTAGTTTATGTGAATTATTGTGGAATCGCTATTGTTATTTATATGTATGTCACCGTGTTACACTTTTGATAAGTGGGAACTTTTAGAAAACGAGACTTCTAAAAGTTGGCGATTCAAGAAGTACTTATAAAATTCTTGAAAGAAATAATGTAGTTACTAGTGTTTGTGTGATGGGAAGTACAAACGTATTCTCCTGATCGCAAATCTAGTGATCTAATTATCTTCTTATCAAAAATAATATAAGTATAAGACGTTGCATATTGTGATGTGCTACATAATCGCTGAAAAATCAGTTATATGAGAAAATATCTGTTGATAGATACCATGTCACCTCAGACTAGAAAATGGCAACGAAAAGCATAATTGCCGAGTTGAATAAAGTGGATTAGCTAAATGGTGACAACTGGAATATCTGGCACCGTAAGGTGCAGTATATATTGGAGAAACAGGAGGCCCTTAAGCCACTGACCACCGTTCTGGTGGAACAAAAAGCTGGGACTTCAACCCAGCACAGGAGGAACCTAGAATTATACCAGGCATGGAAAAAGAAAAACAGCATTGCAAGAATCAACTTGCTGAGCACAATGGAGAATGACCTAATGTGCCAGTATGAGAAACATCCCACTGCACATGCCATGTGGGCGGCCCTTAGAGAAAGGTTTAGTGGAACTTCAATTACTAAACTCAAGAGGCTAACAATCAAGTTTGACACATACAAGCTTCAGGGAAATACACCCATAAAGAAACACCTACGAGATATGTCAAACATGATTAGGGAGCTCCAAGAATCTAGACACGCATTGAGTGATGAAAAGCGGGTGCAGGCTGTAATCAGGTCACTTCCACATAGTTGGGAACACATAAAGGTAAACCTAACCCATAATGACAATATCGTCACTTTTGATGATGTTGTAAATCGCCTTGAGCTGGAAGAAGAATGCCTGGAAGCTTACATGTCTTCTGGGCATGCCTATTACACTGAGAAAGTAGGTCCTTCCAATACCAAGCCCAATTTCAAGAAGGGCAAGAAATTTCACGAAAAGGGTAGGAAGGAAGTCTCTAAATTCAAGAGGGACAAAAAGCACTTCAAAAAGAAGGGCACTAAAGGCAACAAGAAGAAAGTTAATCTGGATAAGGTTAAATGTTATGCCTGTCTGAAGATGGGTCACTTCGCAAGGGATTGCCCTAGCCGAAATGACTGTGGAAAGGTGTTGGTGAATTATGTGAATTCACACGATCCTTATGTATCGAGTACCTCTTTTCTACCTGAACGTAAATCTTCTTCTTATATTTTAGACTCAGGCTCAACATACCATGTAACGAAGGATCGGGGATCCTTCGTGGATTACTGTTGGTCGTCGCATCAATGCAAATGGCTTTATGTTGGCAATAACGCAAAGATCGAGGTTAACGATATAGACACCTGCAGATTATCTCTAAGTGATGGAAAGACCTTAATCTTATATGATATGCTTCATACACCGGACATTCGATAGAATTTAGTTTCTGTACTATGTTAAATTATGGGTTTAATGCAAACATTCATGGCAAAAGGTGCTGACACTTTTGGCAACGAAACCTTTTATGGTTTAACTTTCCTTTCAAGAAAGTCCTTTGTTATGGATGTTATTGGTGATTTCGACTTGCATGACTGTTTTATTAATTCCTCCAATACAATAGTTGGCATGAATATCTGGCATGCTAACTAGGGCACATAAGTTAAAATCGAATGATTAAATTAGCAAAAGAAGGTTTTCTAGGTGAAATCCAAACATGGAAATGGCCTTATGTGAAAATTCTTTAACTAGCAAGGCAACTAGAAAACCTTTCGATTTAGAAACCACAGCTGAAAATCCATTGGATTTGGTCCATTCTGATATACATAGTCCCATGAGTGTGAGGGTAAGGCATGGAGCTTGGCACTTCATTACCTTCACTGATGACTTTTCACGATATGGTCATGTCCATTTGATTTTACATAAGTCTGAAGCCTAGAGTGTTTTAGACTATACATGAATGAAGTAGAGAATCAAATAGAACGTAAAATTAAAGTATTACGTACTGATCGAGGCTGTGAATACTTATCCGATCAGTTTAAAGAGCCATATGAAGGAAAAGGGATAATTAGGTAGTTGACTATCGTTGGAACTCAGCAACAAAATGGAGTATCCGAAAGAAGAAATATGACACTTCTAAACATAGTCAGGTTGATGATGGCTTAAGCAAGCTTACCTATTTCATATTGGGACGATGCTTTATTAACAGTGGCCTTCATACTTAATCGTGTACCCTCAAAAGCAGTTAGTTCCACACCCTATGAATTATGGATGAAACGCAAGCCCGATTTAAATATCTTAAGACCCTAGGGGTCGGCTGCATACGTTCGCGATGATTCCCACAGGCATGAGAAATTGGGTCCAAGAGGAAAGAAATGTATCTTTATAAGATACTCAAAAGAATCTAAAGGATACGTTTTTATTGGGAAAAACGAAGATGGAACGGTGACTGAAATTGAATCAAGGGATGCTTTTTTTGGAAAGTGAATTCCTGGCAGATGAGAGATAGATCGAGCAGTGTCTCTTTATGAGAGAGAAGAACAAGGTAGTGTATATCGATCTAATGATCCCCCATCATCTCAATATATCGATCTGAGTGGGAGATCAGAAGGCTCAGAAAGGTCTTTATTGAGACCGAGACAAGAGAAACAAAAGAGACAAGAGGTTTCTGCAAGAAGGAGTGACGGGGAAATGTACCCAAGAGTCGCTTCCCAATAGAGGCGAAGCACTCTTGGTCACTCCGGATGAAGATGATAATCCACATTCTGTACATGAAGCCTTGTCATGTGTAATATCTATATATTTCCTGTGAGTGGAAATAAAGGCTAAGTCGGTATTTATGTGATGATTAAATACCCATGGATACAGAAATATGGAAAAGAAAATGCCAATGGATAAGGAAGATTATGGGTGACTAAATCCCTAAGCCTTGAGAATTTAAGTAAAGATGACCAAAGGGCAAAATAGTCATTTGGTATAAGTGACAAGGGTAAAATGGTCATTTCAATTAAAAAGGCGCAGGGCATAAAATGTCATTATATAGAAAGGACATTTTGGTAATTTGGTTAAAAGTCAACAGAAAAGTCAAAGTTGACCAAAAAGTCAAGGTTGACCAAAATGTCAAAGTGGATCAAAATGTCAAAATTATCCAAGTGTAAAATTAGAATTAAGGAAGAGTAGAAAAAGTAATGGCATTTGGTAAATATGAGGAAAGTATAAAGAGTAATGGCATTTTCGTAATTAAGGATTTTTAGAGGGCTAAAAGACTGAGAAATAATTATTCGAGATAGCAGGAGTCCTCAAATGCCGGAGATCCAAACTGAGAAAAGTTTAGTTGGGTCATAAAGTAATTAATAAAATTATTACCCGGTATCCGGTGCGGGTTGTTTTGCTGTACGGAGAACAACAGTGCCCGAAAAGCCCGAAAAAGTATTTTCTTAGAAAATTAATTACGGAAAATCCGGGAAGAATTTTGAGGAACAAACAAGAGCTTGAGAATCAGGGAAAAATATAGAATCTTTCCATGTCCTTAAGTTAAATTGGCCGACGGAAGCCCGTTTAACGTTGTTGCACACAAACCAAGGAATCCTGACGAGTTACGAAGAAAACCCAGAAATGCTTTGGGCTAAGACATGTCGCCACTTAGGTAAGGAAGCCTAGGGAATGATGCCACATGAGAGAGAAAGTCTCCGGAAAAGTAAAAAGGAAGTTACCTGGATAAAAGGTTACTTTACGGAAATGCATGCCACCGGATCAAGTAACCGGATAGTCAGGGAACCGGTCAGCCCAACCAAGACTTGGAGGCCAATCTAGAGGGTAATGATGACAAATTTTTCACTCACCACAAGAGCTTGACACTTGACACAATCTCCTCCCTTAAGATCAAAACTTGGTGGCCAAGTAAAAATCCTAACCACTCATGATTCAAGAGGACTTTTCTTAAAGTAATTTCTCCTCTCTCTTCTCAAATTTTTGCCACCTCTCTCCCTCCATTTGGTCAGATTTTTCTCTCCCCCAAGCTCCCAAAAAACGTCACTTTGCTCCCAAGGAAGAAGAAGAAGAGAGCTCTTACACAACCTTAAGGTAATCACCCAAACAACCAACTCTTTCCATTTCTCTACTCCTTGCAACTTCTACTACCTCTCTAATGGTTGATTTCCTTGATCAA
>JANTPZ010003968.1:0-14747 GCA_025593235.1 Vachellia pachyceras
AAACTCAATTTTTATGCCGAAAAGCTATTAGCTGAATACTTGGCTCTCCTCGATGGCTTGCTGGAAGCTATGCGGAATAATATCCACCGGGTTTACGCGTTTACTGATTCTGACTTATTGTACGATCAGGTTAGAAATTTCAAATATAGGATCAAAATTTCCTCAATTTACAGCGTCTTCATAAATTGATGAAGATCCGGCTGAATATAGTGAATATGGGATGCTAAAATTCAATCGTACTAAAAAATTTTGTAGTCTTTAGGCTTGCCTTCTGAAGCACTTGCTTTTTTTGGTTTCACCCATATGTTCAGGTGTTTTGGTTACCGAACCATCCTTCAGAGTTCTTTGTAGATACGTCCCATCCCCCTTTGTGGATGAAATATCCTGAAAAGCACTCTATTAATACATCCCATCTCTTTTGCAGTTCTGGGATGTGCAAAAGCACCATTTCTTATTTTCTTATTTCTGTAGTTTGTTGCATATAATGTTGCCATGCATGACTTCTGAGTATCGACACTTTTTTGTATCTTGTTGCCCCCTTTTGTTTTTCTTCCAGCTTTTTCTTCATCAGTATGCACCTTGCAGAAAATTTTTTGGTCTCTGTACTTGCAGCCCTCACATCATTCGGTATAAACAAGGTTCTTGGTTTCTACAATAGGTGTTGACTTAGATCACTTATCATGCATATATCAGCCTCCTTGAGCACAATGGGAATACTTGCTGACAAAGATTGAGCTCAGCTTACTGTTTAAACTTGCATTATAACTGCTTTTCATAGATTGGGTTTAAGAATGCAGAGATTAAAGCTACTCTGATATTTGCCGCTAGCCTTTTTTGCTTCATCTGATGTTTGTATTTATGCGCCATGTTGTGTTTTTTTAACTATGCTTTTTTGTGTGAAAAACAATCTTGACAGATAACATTTGAGAAGAATCTTGAGTTGCCACTTTTGGTAGCACTGAGAGAAAGGGTTCTAGAGCATGCCGATAACTTTGATTCATTTGTTCTTAATCTTGTTCCTAGCATTGATCTTGAGAAACCGCTGCAATTAGCTAAAGTAGCGATTGGCCTTGTCTCTCTTCCTATAGATGGTGGGAAAACGCTTGAAAGCTGTTCTATTTGCTGTGAAGACAAGCCATTGCCAATGATGATCGCCATGAAATGTTCCCACAAGTTTTGTTCGCATTGTTTGAGGGCCTATGTTGATGGAAAGGTACAATCTTGTCAAGTCCCTATAAGATGCCCTCAACCAAGATGCAAATATTGCATCTCTACTGCAGAATGCAGGTCTTTTCTTCCATTTACCTCTTTTGAATCATTGGAGAAAGCCCTTGCAGAAGCAAATGTTTCAGGAAGAATTTACTGCCCATTTCCAAACTGTTCTGTTCTCCTTGATCTTCATGAATGCTTATCAGCTGGGGCTAGTTCATCATCTAGCCAATCAGACAATTCTTGCGTTGAGTGTCCTGTTTGTCAGAGGTTTATCTGTGTGGACTGTGAGGTTCCTTGGCATTCTTCTATGAGCTGTGAAGAGTTCCAGAATTTACCAGAGGAGGAGAGAGATGCTTCTGACATTACCTTGCATCGCCTAGCTCAAAATAAACGATGGAAGCGTTGTCAGCAGTGTCGACGAATGATTGAGCTTACTCAAGGTTGTTATCACATGACATGCTGGTAAGATTTTCTACTGCCTTTTGGTTTTGAAAAGGAAGTAGACATTTCATTTAGCAGTTTATTAATTGCTCGTATGAAGCATGTGTCTTGAAATCTGTCTAACCAATCAAAATTTTATTTTTATGGTGTAAGTGGGTAACTGATACAAGTTTACTTGTAGAAGTAAGCGATGTGCTTAAATTATGCTAGTTTTGGATTTTTCTTTTTGGTCTGTGGTGTGACTTTGCCCTTTCTGGGTAAATTATGCCTAAAGTCTTTGTCTTTGTCTGTCCTCATTAAATTTTAAATTTGGTCCTCTTGAGAGAGATGTTGTTAATACCTCTGATCAGGTGCTTGATTTTACATTGTCAAATTTGAAAACTTCTGGTTATCTGAAATTGTTCTATTTTCCAATGCCAATATGGTCGTAAAGTTTTCTTCATGAAATATTAAGGAACCTTTGTGTATATATGGATTGATAATGAAAAAAGGGATCAGACAACGTAGATTTGGGTAAAATATTGATCCTAAAATTTAACATTTAATTGTATCTCTGACAAAGAGGACATCACACTTATAATTGGATATAATTAGGCCGTGTCCTTTTGAAAGCAGTGGCCATATAATGGTGGGCTTTCAGTTTTGTTCGTTCCTCTACAGTCTTTTAATGATCAATCTGTTCCATGAGCCCTCTAGCAGCTTGCTTGTGTCAGTTGCACTATCTCCTAAGTTTGATACAAAGACGGGATGGTAGTAAAGGATATATGAGTCCAATATCTGTTTGGTTTAATAATTATTTTTTCTAGTCAATAAAAAAGTTTAGTTATCACTATATACCAATGGCTTGTTTCGGACGGTGATACAGTCATGTCCTTCCCTTGCAAAGTTCTCCTAATTGTACACAAGGGCCTAAAAAGTTGGTCTTTATGAGGATATTAAGCTGAGTCATAATCTCTGGAGAGACACTTGTTGGTGATGGTCGAACCTGTGTGATCTCTCTGGCCATTTTCAATTGTCCTAATGTCTGACCAAAACATTCTATACATGGCCATCCCTTAGGGACAATAATTTTGGTAAGTCTGGTGGCTTTAAAATATCTGTTTCCTGTAAGTTGTTGTGGTTGTCTTAAAGAATAGGGAACACTTTATAAACTTAGAAAATTGGACCAGACTTGTCTTCCATTCTGTGATAGATGTTGAAACTGATGGACATTGCCTTTTTATGAAGTCAATAACGTGGATTAAAAATTCCTGGTCCTTCTGTATTGTATTCCTTTCTATGAAATTTTAGATGGCCAGCAACTTAGAACTTTTATGGTATCTTTTTTCTTCACTTGTTTGCAACTTTTTCTGTTTTTTTTTTTAAATTATTCTATGTTGTCTTCATTTCAGGTGTGGTCATGAGTTCTGCTATTCTTGTGGAGCCGAATACAGGGATGGCCAGCAAACATGTCAGTGTGTGTTTTGGGATGAAGACAACTCTGACGACTCAGTGAGTCACTCTCTTCAAGAATCAGAACAATGGGCATGGGAGACTTTCAATTCTCTCCCCATGATCATGGATGCATACTCAGACCAAGAACGCTCACAGCTCGCACTTATACAACGATTCCTTGCTGGGGGTTTCAGTCTGAGTGACCATCATCCTTACCAATCCCCTCCCCATTGTACAGACTCCTACGTTGACACCATGAAGGATCTACATCAGCTTCCATGGCTTGAGCGATTCGTCTCTGTGATAAGTGACAACTACTATGAAGACTATATTCAGTAAAACAACACCAGCATCTTAGACTGCCAAAATGGACTTTGTCCAAAAATGGTCCTCCATAGAAGAGATCATCTCGCTTTCAATTTGGTCTTCCCACTTTCTCAGGAGAACCAAAATCCTGAACTAGTCATCCCCGCATTGGTAATGTCTCTCAATCCAATAAGTGACTTGGGTTAGTAACTGTGAAGTGTGATTGTTTACTGCCCATTTGGGATTATTCACTTAGAAATACCTTAAATGCATGCTGTTAGGCTTAATAGAGGCTACCCATTGATTTCTTTTAGTCAGTGACATATAGTAGCACATTGTTCTATTTGATTCAACACCACAATTGATTGGTCTGAGTCACTTGCACTGTCGGTTTTGGGATCGAGAAACATAATCTCTGTGGAGGATGAAATTGAGAATGACTTTGCTGTGGAGGGGGAAAATAATTTTCCCAGCAACCCCAAGGTAGATGGAGTTTCTCGCTCTATAGCAGAAATAGCGATTCACATTTCTTTCATGTTACTTGTATTTGCGTCGCCCAAACGTTTCTGTCCTTGCATATTACATGGCCAAGACCATTTCATGATAATTCTCTTTATGGAGAGTGAAAAGGAAGAAAGAAAAACTGAATGTGAAATCAAATGATCTGTCTCTGTTATTTCTGTTGCTTATTTGAAAGAGATGTATGATATTTTATGAGCATGCCATTGTTAGTTGGTCGGTGCCTGAAAGGTACTATGACATATAAGCTGTTTATTTTCCGTTTGTTTTCCAATGAATAATTTCATTCTGTATTTACTTTAATCAATGCCGTGTGACTTTGGAAAACATGGTATCTGAGGAACTTCTTTTGGATAACACGTGATTTTGGGACAGCATGAAATAATCACCTTTGACATGGAATTCCTGTGTAATTTATTCACTCAACTCGTTTACTATGGATCTAATCACTGTCGACATTTTTAATCTTTGACAAAGGTGAAAGGTCAGACTTTTAATCTTCGCATGCATTTTCGATAATCCATTGCTGTATAAAACAGTTGTCAACCTTTGGGAATCATTCCTTGAAAAAGCTAGCCCAAGCTCAAGCCCAAGGAAGCACCATGACAAAAGCTAACTCGGCCCATCAGACTCATGCCAAAACACAAAATTATTTTAAAAAACTAAATTTTCTAATATGCTTGAAATAGTAGATAAAAGTGTTAAAACTGAAATTTCAGAAACAAAAAAAAAAATACATTTGAATCAATGGAAAACTTAGGTTAACGTCAGGTTAAAAAATCTTGAACATGAAAATTAATACTAATTTCAGTGTTTAATACAAAAGTCAACAGGCTTTTCTGAAGAAACTATAAAAGCAAAATATACTATATAAAAGTATTTATTTATATGCATTATTTTATTATATATTACTTTACAAATTAGGGAAATTATTTTTAAGAAAAATGATAAATATAAATACATTAAAGTAGTGAATTTAACTTCATTAATTTTCCTAAAAGAAAAGATCAATTTGAATTAGATGTAATATAACGATCAAATCAAATCTTATTATCGCTCACTGATAAACCATAGAGAGCAAAAGGTTGGCAAATGAGGGGTAATAAAAGCATAAATTAAAATGAGTAATTGGGACCAATGAGAGTTGAGTTAAATGAAAGGGGTTAATTTCTCATAATATGGCAATTAAGGGTTGAAGAAGTGTTCATATTTAATACTCGATAGTAACTTAAACAGTTTTAACTCCAATTGAGGGAAACCCTACTTCAATAAAAGAATGAGTTGTGATGTGGATGACATGAAAACTCCACAATAAATGGAAATTCAAATATGAATCTTAAGTATTACATAGTGTAGTATAATGTATAAATTATAATATACAACTCATGAAAAGTAGTGTACGTACGAATTAATATATTGATAATATATTTACATTGATAAATTGAAAAGTGAGTTAGGGCAGCTATAGTAGAGTGTTGTGTAAGGCATTGACATTGGTTTGGTGGGTTTGCAAGGGGAAGGAAAAGCGTATAGTAATGATAATTATAATGATCAAAGATAGAGATTGTGTAGTGGAGAGCATACCAATTTGGTGGGTGTCTCTTCAATTTTATAATTGGAGGATAAGATTTAGAGTAGTGAAGTGTTGTAGTGTCTATTTATAGCCAACCATTTCACTACCTCAAAACCAATATAATAATCTCTCCCTTCTTTCTTTCTTTCTTTCTTTGCTAGTTTGTCTCATTTCATCTATAAAATTAAAAGGCAGAGACATGGTAAAGGGAAGCATGTGTGACATATGGAGTAGGATAATTGAATTGATCATTGAATTGAATTGGATGGTGTAAGGTAAGTATTATTACATGAGTGGAAAAAAAAAGGAGTCTTTTGCCTCTTTTGCAAAAGAAAAAGGGTTCATTGAATTGATTCTCACATGAAGCATTGTTATGGTGGAGGTGGTGGTGGTGGTGGTGGTGGGCTCAACCAAATTTGAATCAAAAGCTATTTTGAATTCAAAAGAAAATATATAAAAGCACAAAGCTTTATTATTATTGTTGTTGTGAGCATTTATCTTGAATTATTCATTCCACGCCCATTTTGAAACACAAGTACATGCATGCCTTCTCTTCTCTTCTCTTTTCCTTTTTTGCCAACATGCCTTTGCCCCATTGTATAGATACCGGTTTTTCTTTCATAGGAGAATCATTATAAGGTCTCAAAGAATAAATATAATCATAAAAAAGCATACTTGTTATTGACACTTTTTATAAGTATTTTTTCCCATTAAAACCACTGTAATTATTCTCCCTTGTTTCTATATCATCAAAGATTATTTGTTCAAGGGAATCCATGGGCATGTATATATGAAGGGAACGACTTTTTTCTTTTACCATTATATGTAATCATGAAAGTCTTGACAAACTGAAACCCTACTAATATTAGATACAGTGGAAGAATTTGCATGAGTGTCTGAGGTGACCTTCAATCCATTCTGAAAACGACTTGTATATTTCTTACAAGTTAAGTGGGGTTGGGCAATTGGCATTGCCAGACGATTTATACATAAATAGTGACAGTATCAACATGATGAAGCTGTCAAATTAATAGTTCCCACCACCACTCTTGAAAACAAATCATTAGCAAAATGTGTGCGTGTGTGTGAGACCACTTCCATTCTGTCAATCTGTACTAGGTGTGTGTCTGTGTGTGTGTGGAAATCTAAAACAGAGAAGAAGCGGATCTCTAATGATATAACGGGGAGTGCCATTTGGTTGTGGGTTCAACTGGCGAAGGGATTGGGCTAGTACTCTGACCTAAATGGAGATGGTCGATCCTGGGGAGTGCCACTTAGTTGTGGCTTTAGTTGAGACGCTTGGGGATGTATCATCACAGCTAAGTGAAGTTGGGTTAACCTACCTGTGTGATCAGACCAAAGAGCTTGCTTGGCTTGCTTCAGTGCCCGTAGGGACAGGCCCCAATGGATCATGAGTTAGGTGCCCTATCCTTGGATCGTGGGTGAGCTCAACCCCTTTCCTAAAATTCCTATTGTATAAAAAAAAAAGAAGAAGCGGATCTCTGATTATTTACGTCTGAAACAGCAAGCCATAGGAGGAGGAAGGGAGGAGGATGATAATGGGTGAGGCAATTTCAAAGGTGGTGGAGGGATATGGTTTTAGAGGAATTAAACGTACAGATACCCGGTAATGTCTGATTTGTTGTACTGTCAGTATTATATCAGTTTCATACAAATGTAGAAGAGAAAGGAGCTTATCGGGGCATGAATCTAGGCGTGGATTATTAAATTAAATTGTAATGTAAATATAGTGATAGGTGAACGGCTTATGTACGATTCCTTGGACAAACATGTATGATACATGGCTGAATTTTGCGGCATTTAGCTGTCCATGATGATAGATCGCATGTATAATCGGCTTTATATATATATATATATATATAGTACAGTCAGTAACTTGGGAAGGCAAGTGAATAATTTGATGAATCCAAACAGGAGTTTAATGAACCAGTTGCTCAAAATTTTATTCCATTCTTTTTAAAAAAATGTCATTTTGGAGATTCAAAAAAGATGTTGCCAAACACGCAGATTATTAACGACAAGGGCGACATTCCTTCTTCATTTTTTTTAACACTTTCAGAGTGAGATTGGATAACAAAAATTTTGGAAACCCTTGTATCTTTTAAGAATATTTGAGTAAGTCAACATCAATAATTACAAATTCCTCCTCGACAATAAAATCATTTCAAAATCCGTAAAATTAAATTGTAATCCGTAACTCATTTCTCCTAACGGATTCCCAAATACACACGAAAAATGAACGATGTGGATAGAGTTGGATATGTTAAAAAGAAGTGTATATAAATGATTTCGTTGGGAGATGAATGCACCTTAGAGAAAGATATAAATGTGGTTAGCAAGAAACAAGATATACTTCACCCTCACCTTCTCTTGTCCTCTACGCTCCTCTCTCAACCCATTCATATGTGTGGCAGCTGCTTCCACAGCACTCATACAGTATATCTATATATTTTCAATCACCTATTTCAACCATTCATATATATATATATTCATTATATAACATCTTTGTTGCTATCGAATACGCTTACATCCTCCACCTTCCCTCCCTCCCACTTCTCACCTCTTTCTTTCTTTCTTCTCACACCATACAGTAGATTGATATGAGTCAACAAAAAAAAACTAAATATCTACACGAGCCACATACATGAGTGGAGGACAGGCGTATGTATATGTATCAATCAATAAAACAATTCTCTCAACTTATCTCTTCTATTATTCTTTCCTAAATCTGTTCTTGGAACAGATACATAAAAATGGAAAGGTTAGAAGGAGGAGGAGGAGAAAAACAGCACGATATTTTGTGCTGATCTACAGCAGAAAAAAAGGCGTGTGTGTGTGTGTGTTTTAAGAGAAATTAACATGAACAGTGGCGTTCATGCTGGAATTGCATACTGGACAGTTCCGAACGGTGGAGCCACACATTGTACACATACACAGATGCCGACATGGTAGCAACAGCACTACCGATTCTCTCGCCCCACACCTCTTGCACATCCTTCCGTCCGCCCCATTCCTCCACCACCCGCGTTCCTCCTCCCCATCGTTGCTCCCGCAACTTGACTCCGCGTCGTCTGCCTGAGCGTCCACTGTGCCGGCGGCGTGTCGGTCCTCGCCGACGTGGGCGAGGACTTGTTCCAGATTGCTGCGAAGGGAGTTTGCTGTGGCTTCGTTGGTCTGAGCCAGTTCCCTCCAGATTTGATTCTCCACGCATAGGCTTTTCACTCTTTCCTGGAGGACCCAATTCAGCTTCCCCATCCTCTGGATCTCTTCGTCCTTCTCCTTCAGCTTCTTCGCCATTGCCTCTTGGATCCCCGATAACAACGCCGTTGATTGCCTCGCCCTCTGCTTCTGGAATTCCATCCTCACTTTCTCCGTCTGGCATAAAGATCAATACAGAGATGAATCATGACTCAATCAAGAAATCCGAATCCACATGGGAGATAACGAAAATCAAGAATTAAGGAGGAGGTGGTGGTTACATGTTGGGAGATGAAGTGGTCGATTTCGGATTGCTGGTTCTGCAGTTGGCAGAGGAGGTCTTGATCGAGAAACGAAGATGATTGAGAGGACAATCTGTTGAGCTTGTGATGAGGGACCGGAAGAGCATTGGATTCGGCGGAGGCAATGAACTGATCGCTGGGACGCTTCCTGATGGGCGGGGCGGCGGGGATGTGGCAGGTGAGGCCACTTTCAGCCTTGTTGACGGACGTTTTGGCGGAAGCTAAATCATTACAAGCGGTTGATTGATAAAAGGGCAGGAAAGGATGGAGCACGGCAGAAGAAGACAGAGGAAGCGGAAGGGGAAGAGCCGAATCCATCTGCGCATTGCATACATCACTGCAGAAACAACAAAATGAAAAACCAACAACTCAGATCACGAGAACGATCAAGAGAATGAGAATAACAGACAAACCCAGAGCGGAAGAAAGTAGAGTGTCCGTGTACATACACACACACACAAAAACACAAGCATACCTGTTAAGGGGGAACTGAGGGGGCAAGAGATTGATGTGGCGAGCTTCCACTGCCATGAAAGGGTTTGGTTGGCCTTAGCTTCTGTGTGATGAGTGTGGATTGCTGTTGGCGTGAACAAGAGGAAGAGGAGGGAGGGGGAAAGAAGAGGGCAGAGGAGAGAGCATGCAAATGCAATAGAGGTGGCGAGGAGGAGTATGGGGGAGGCTTGAATGAATGAGGAGGCCGGGTTTATTTAGGCTTTGGTTTATTTTGAGAGAGGGAGAGAGTCAAAGGCATCTTTTGTAGACATAGAAGGGACAGGTAATAGAATAGTGTAATTGTATTTAATCAATGAAGAAAAATAAGCAGGAGGCAGCAGCAGCATAAAAAGAGAAGACTTGAATTGCTGCACAAGTATAAAAGGAGAAAAGGTAACATGATGGGGTCGTGTCAGAATGAGATTGGCTTTTGACCTTTTCTATTGTTCGGTCCCATGAATTTTCGGATACCTCCTGTTTGTTTGTTTGTGTTGTGTCCCCACCCCCACCTCTCTCTCTCTCCAACCAAGAACATCACCTCCACCTCTCTCTCTCTCTCATGTTCCCCTGGCCTCACGCAATTGTCCCCTTTCTTCCTTTAAAGGGCAGTTTAGGGATTTCTTCGGCACCAGAATAGTAATATGCACCTCTTCTTAATGCCTACCGCTCCTCTTGCTGCTTTTTAATTGTAGAGTTACGTGCCCGTGAAGGCTTGCGGTGCGGTTTCGCTGTGTACACCCTTGTCATGTACTACAGCTACTCATCAATCGATGGTGCTGATGCCCATTGGATGACACGTGGCGTGAGGGATGGGGAGAGTGGTGGGGTCCGGCGGACCTGTTGGGGAGACGTAGCCCCGCTCCGCCACCTTTGTCCCCTTCCTAAACTCCTGTGTCTGCGTACGGAACAGAGTGAGAGGGAGTTATTGAGTGTGCGACAGAACAGAGGCACAGCATGTGGATGCGGTTCGTGAAGGTCAAGAATGGAGTTATTTGAATTGAATATGGGGTTTGTTTGGATAGCTCGTTGGAAAAACGGATAGAGATTCTGAGGTAAATATGTGAGAGAAATTTTATCTCAATAAGTATATGAATAAATTTTGGTTGCCCAAATAGGTTAACCAAACAAGTCTATGGATGTGGGGGGCAACAGATTGGTGAGCGTGATTGATTTTAATTCTCAAAACGATAAACATTGAGTGATTCCCATCCCTCCTCCATTTTCCATGGTCCGGTCGGTGTTCCATATTCCACGGACAGCTCCGCAACCCGCAATCAATAATTCTCTCTTTTTTTATTTCTCTCAATTTAAATCATCACCACTAAAATTCAGTGATATACTGTTCATGCAGTATGAATATTATACATGCATGTATTAGTTATTCCTTGGGCGTACAGTTATACTAATGAATTGGAAAATTAATCTTTTGTCCGTCGACTAATTCCTTGTACATTGTGACTCAATCCCTAAGTTTCGACTTGATACAACTCAATCCATGTAATTTTGATTTATTTATAACTTAGTTCCTGGATTTTGACTCACTGAAATAGAATCTCTAAAGTTTTAATCATTTTATAATTAAGTCTTTAACATTTTATTATATCATTTATTTTCTAAAATATAAGGACTAAATTATAAAACGGTTAAACTATAAGGATTATGTTGCGATATGCATTGAAGACTTGGTTGGAAGGAAATAGTGCGCCTTGGTTCAACAAGAGTTGCGACCACATTCATCACTTTGCATAGTATATATTTGCACAAACATGATTTACAAGCTTAGGTCATTGATAATCACTTTGTATATCATAAATTAGCAAACACCAAAGCTAAGAAAACATTTAGTGCAATTATATTAGATAACCGGTTTTGGAACGGTTGTTACCAAGTTGTAAAGATCGTGTCCCCTCTAATAAGATTGTTGATAATTGTTGATTCAGATGACAAACATTCAATGCCTTATATCTATGAAGGCATACAAAGAATAAAGAATGCAATTAAGGACATGTTTCAAGGGCGAAAGGACTTGTACAAGCCTTATACAAGCATCATTCAATCTCGTTGGGATAAGCATTTGAAGAATCAACTTCATGCAGCAGCATATATGTTGAATCATGTATTCTCGTATAGTCCTGACTTTGTGAGTAAGCATAGATGATTGCAATCAGTGATTGATGTGTTTGAGTCAAGCTCACCTAAAGATGTTGACCACTATATTGTAATGATGCAACAACTTAATACCTACCATGATCGTAAGGAATCATTTGAAAGAGTTTCTTGTAATAAGGTAGCGCAAAAACTTGTACCTCGTAAGTACATTTAATTTGATATTTGAATTCACATATCAATACATATTTAAATCTGAACTAAATGTTGTTTACTTTTTTATACAGATGAGTGGTGGTTGTATTATGGGGGTTCAGTGTCGGAGTTGCAACAAATGGTTATACGTATCTTAAGTCAAACTTCTTCCTCTTCTAGATGTGAAAAAAATTGGAGTTTATTTGAACGCTTCCACACTGAGAGAAGAAATATATTAGAGCATGAAAGACTTAATGATTTGGTTTTTATAAACTACAATCTAAAGTTAAAGTATAGGTAATATATAATTAACTTATGATGCTTTTATAGTTTTAATAAATATATTTCATTACTCATTATATCATTCTTTTATTTTGTCGTTGCAGGAATATATTGAAAAAGAGGACTGAAATCTATGATCCGATTAATTATGAATCAATTGATCAATTGGATCATTGGGTGGTTGAAGAAGATGCAAGAAGAGGCAGATGTTGAACTTAAGCAAATTGCAAGGGATTATGGAGGTTTATAACTATATTTGATTGTTTTGCACTGATGAAGATTAGTTACATTTTTTACTTTAAGAATTTAGTTAATCATGTTTTTACTTTTAAATTTGCTTTACATATATAAGTGATGCAGATATGTACATTGATGGCCCTCATCTTTAAATGATGATGATATTGCTCCTGTAGCTTCACTTCCTAATTTCTCAATACTTACAGATTTAAATGATGTTAATACTAATTTTGGAGTTGATGATTATTAGTTTGGATGTTAAAGACTTACAAAATATTTTGTTATTGTATAAATATATTTTGATATTTTGTAAGGATTTTTTTTTGGAAATTGTAAAGTTTGTTGGATGATAGATAAGTTAAAAAGTATATTATTAGTGTGAATTGTTAGTAATGGTGTTTACTATTTTTATTTGGAATTGTATTTTTTTATTTTTTTAATTCTTCACCGATCTGACCCTCGGTTTAACTCCGATATGACCCACTGACCCTTGATCTACTACGTTGTCCGGTTCAGTCACCGGTCCCGGTTTGATAACCTTGTTGATTAGTTTGAATTTGAAATTAGCATGGGTAATTTGTAAATTTAACAAAGACCTTGGCTATAATTAAGAGACTTGATTTTGCGTATCAAATTAATTCTTATTGGCAGTTATAATTGAAAATTCGAACATGCATGTGTGTCTATATATATATATATATATATCTATATATGCATAAGTGCATGACTAATCAAATAATTGGATGCCTTCTTTTTTTTCCTGAAAAGTTGGTACATTAAACCTAGAATTCTGTTCTAGATGGTTAGTGAAAGGTCCAAATTTCCTCGATCCCTCCATCATCACAGTAATATTGATTTTTAGACACACGAGTGAGAATGTTTTTTAGTATAAGAAATGAAACGAACTGGTGTGTGATTCAAACGGAAAAAACTTGGAAATTTTAATTTGGTGTATGTTTATCAAGTGCTTGGAATTTTGAAAGGGCTAATATATTCCACGTACGTACGTCCATTGATTCAAGAGGCTTGGAAAACATATCTCCCATGAGAAAAATGACAAAAGTTATAGGATTTGCCTAAAATGGGGAAGAAGAAGACTTGTCAAATATATATTAAATATATGAAAATGGTACATAGAACGTCATTGATTGAATATATATTGTTAATTTAATTATTAGTCAACATATTGGTTGGTCAAAACAAAAGAAACTCTCAAGTTTTGCGCAGTTTCAGGCGACAAAATCTGAAGCAACCATTATAATTTTTGATCCATCAGTTTCCACACCATTGAAGCAACCAAACCCGAATTTTTAAAGATTCAATCTTCATTCATTCATTTTATTATACATATCAATCATTTCAATTTCTTAAGCAATGCATTGTCGTGCGTGTTTGTCACATGACCTTAACTATGCATTCAGAACTAACTAGGTGGGAATCAAAATGTGCTCGTTTGTTGATAAATTAAGTTATAATTTCGTTTGAAAAATATGAGTAATTGTATATTATGCAAATTAATTAAACTGACGTGGGATTTGATTTAATTAACATCCAAGTGTTTGGTTTGATTGATAAAAGAGTCCAACCAGCATATACAAATGCTTAATTAGAATTAATCCGTTGCTCAAACACAACTTAATAGATAAGTTCAGAAAAGCATCGGATACTGAATGGTAAAGGCGTCCAACCAGCATATACAAATGCTTAATTAGAATTAGTTTGTTGTTCGGACACACAAACGTAGGGTTTAGAGAAGCGTCGAATACCGAATGGCCAAAGGTAATAAAGAAGGGGATTTTGAAGAAGAAATAAGCATTAACTATATTATAGGCAACTTATATTATTGTAACCCAAAAAATCCTTTTAGACATGACTTATGATGGACTCGAATAAGTACGTTTCTTTGGTGAGACCTCAAGGTGATCCCCCCCCCCCAAAATTTTAGGCGTAATGAAAGTCCAAACACTAGCCCTTTTGAAACTTAGGATTAGGTTTCCAAGCAGAATTAATATCTTTTAGCTAGGAAGAAAAAGGAACATATATATAATCACCTCCTTAATTAGCTTGAATTGTCACTTTCAAACGGGCATATATAATTGTGGGTGAATCCCTTATATACATACACATACATGGATTAACTTGACATAACAAGATTCAACTAATAAAGTAGGTAATCGATTTCCTTTGTAAGGTGCCTCTTTATCTGTAGCTATATATGTAATTTGAATAAAAAGGTGAAGCATTTATCCCACTACATCTTAGAACCTGTTCATAAATAACTTCCTTCCTTGGGACCCTACGATAAATCTCCCTAAAATTTAACATCCCACGTTCACCTCTCCGTCGTTATGTTCCTTTTCTTTTTCTTTTCTGATTCCATTTTGTAATATACATAAAGAAATAAATATTATATATATATATATATATAT
>JANTPZ010003974.1:0-11901 GCA_025593235.1 Vachellia pachyceras
TGGGGATCCATGTGAGGAACTATGTGAGGAAAGTTGAAGAATCACCAGGTCAGGTAAATGTTCAAAGGAGAAATAAGTCTCCAATCAAGGAGGATTTCTCTTCAAGGATCTCTAAGATGGATGCACTAATTGAGATTGCTCAAAACTCTATTATGGAGAATGCTGCAATTGAACCCCTTGGTAATCATGCTTTGTCTCCTGATAAACTGAATGTAATGTCTAATGCAGAAATTGCTGTTGGTAACTTAGATCATGACAAAATTTTGGAGTCTCCCATCAATGAACAGAAAATGGAAGATAGAGTCAATTACAAAAATGTGGATCACAATTTGAATCCCCATGGTAGTGAACTTGTACTTATGGATGAAGAAGCTGAGAAAACTGATGGTGGCTACAAAGTTATAGATTCTAAGAAAGAGACCTGTGAGGATCCCATTAGTCTGTCAACTGTAAACCAGCAAAATGCTGATGCATTTGAGAATTCAAAGATAAAGGATGATGTGGTATTGGCTTTTGATGGTTTGGACCGGTCCAGTGTTGGTTTGGAAGGAGTTTCACAAAGCTCTTCACTTCCTGTATCTGGAAATGGTATAACGCCTGAAGTTGCCAATGATCAAAATTCTAGTGTCACTGTTACTGTGGAGCAACTTAAAAATGATATAGATAGTAGAATGAAGAATGAGTATAAAGTTGAATTAGATGGCACAAAAGATGTATCTGTTATGTCTAAAATCCAGGAGACACCTTTACCAGCTTCTGAAGAGAATACAGTGCCATCTGAAGTTCCAACCCCATCTATATCCATGGTACAATCTTTGGATCGCTTTTCTCATCTCACTGGACTCTCAGATAAGGTATAAGTCATATCATCTGGGTACATGCAGTCTTTGGGTTTCTTGCGTGTAGAAAAACCCTGAGAATATTGCTATGGTTATGGTAGAAGGTCTTGCCTAGAGGTGATTGTCATATGTAAAATGTAGCAAAAAAAAAAAAAAATTGCTGATGTAAATGTGCTTATCACCAAACGTTTTGTTTCGGTACATTATATTTTCCAAGACAAGTACAATTTGGAACCTGTTTTGCTGTCTCAGCATTTAGTTTTCCTTGATTTTTTCCTTTTGTATCCATATATTTGTTCTACTTTAACCTGCTAAATAGCTCTGGCAGTAATTAGCATCTGGTTAATCAGTATATGGACATATTAGCTTTACTTCGATCGATACTGCTTGAGTAATAAATACCTTCCTTCTGTTGAGCGGCGTCTTTCCAGGTAGCAACTGCTACTCTGTTTCTATCATATCTTACACTTTGAGAATTGGGAGTAACAAGTACCAAGCGCTGATCGAATGCAACAATTATTTACTTTCTGCACCCAACCATGATGATCCAATTGTGGCTGGTAGTGCTGATCCTACCTTGTAAAATTATTATTGTTATGGCTCATTGGCCCCCCGGGGGGGGGACCAACATTGCAGTTTTGACCATAAACATGATGACGGTGCAAGTGGGTCCAAGGAATTGAGGCTTGATGAAACAGAAACTTCAAAATGTGATTTTCCAAATGGTCAGCCTTCTCTGTCTATGCCTCAAGTACCTACAGTTTTGGCAAACACACGGATGGAGGAAGAGGCTTGTCCTTCTTCAGTTCAGTTCAGGTTGTGTGTATGGTGTGGTATAGAGTTTGATTATGAAGCTGTTGGTTCTGAAATAGAACCAGATTCTGTTGGATTTATGTGCTGCTTGAGCCAAAATATCTGGTCAGATCGATGTGTTGGGCAGTGGACTAACCTGAATTCTGACCATATTTGATTTGGATATTTTATTCTACGTATTGGGATATTTAATAGACAGGTAATTATTTTAGTAGAATAATAGACATGTAATTACCTCTCTTTCTCTGTCTCTCTCTCACAAAAGCTTTTAAAAGGAATGAGGTTCAATGTGTCATGAAAGGAAAGCTTGTGTAAAAGCTATGGATATCCGAAAGTTTCTTTTAATCAATATTGCTATGTAATTGTTAAAAAATATCAATGTCACCCTTGACTGATAAGAATGATAACAGTCAATATTGACACTTTAACTGGATACCCACATTCCCTATGTGAGAACTTCAGGGCAATAATGATAATTTCAAAAGATTTTAAATTGTCCTCAATGGGGTTCAATAATTAGAGGATTTTGCTTGCTTAAAGAGTTTATTTAGTCATGAAATATTAAAGCAAAGGATAATCATAACTACATCCCATATATTTTTCGTAACCAAATATGAACTAGATCACCGAAGAATTTATAATAAAACTTATTGAATGCAATGCATAAAAAATAAGCATATGCTAGATTTTTTTTAAAATAAAATTCAACATCAAATGATAGAATCACCTAAAACAAATGGAAATCCAAGTGGCGAAATGTTATAAATATTTATACTACACAAGTAACACAAGTGTGCACTTTCTACCAATATGGAGAATGAACTCAATCTTGGGCCTTAAACAAGTGGCAACTACTCTTACATCAATTTAACTAATTGCATGTATCAAAAAAAAAATTTAACTAATTGCAATTATGCAAGATGATTTATCTTTATAAAAAATATTTGAATTAGTCTATAGCCGTAAACAAATTATTATGCTTTTATAATCCATCAAAAAATCATTCTAAAATATCTCATGACTGAGCCATTCTCTATGCAGAGACTTCCATGTTAAACATGAAGAATTATCAAATCGTAAATCCTCTCTTCCCCCCCCCCCTTTATGTTAATTTTTAATGCAAATGATATTTATATGCGATAACGTGAAAAATAGCTGCATTTATATCACTTTATACTCTTTGGATCTTATTAAAGCCAACAAGTAGAAAGGAGAATCTAAGAGCAAGTCAAATAAAGCAGAAAAGAACTGTGGAGGGAGTGGTGAAGAAAAGTTGCTTTTCCTTTTCATCAAGAAATGTATTGAAGCTTTAATTAGAGAGAATCTAATTCCTGAAGTTTCATTGTGAAGGGAAAGAAAATTAAAGCTTTAATCAGATCTTAGGTATATTTTTGCTGATGAATAACTAGCTGTAGCCTCTAGGTCCCTCTCCCTTTTGTGTTCCCCAGCCAAGAATGGTTAATTTTGGGCTTAAGAATTTATCGTTCTCAAACCAAGTCAGTTGACACTTCAGCATCTTATAGAATTTGATTCTGCGCCTTCATATCACAAAATTTCAATATATAATATTGTGATTTTCAGTATAAAAAAATATGTGGAAGCTTTTATCAAAGGCCTTTGAGAAGATCAAGTCAATCATAATTAGCATCAGCAACAATTAATCAAAAGAAATACATGCACTATGGTACAGAACATATCTAGAGGGAACACTAATAATAAAAAAAAAAACACATGCACTAAGGTACAGAACATATCTGTCTGGAAGCCATACCTGTGAATATTTTTTTCACTTGTTCATTTCATCATGCGCATATTGGTTTCCTATATATTCATCATCTTCTTGCTGCAGCCTCCATGTGAAGCCATAAAGATAATACTAAGCAACCCGACACTGGAAGCTATGCTTAAGTACAAAAAGTGCAGAAAGCCAAATAATGGGGAGGCAGTAATCATCTGCAGGAAGTGCAAGGGAGAGTTTCATGTGCCCTCAACCACAACCGCATACCGTTGCCCTCTGTGCAAAACAGCCAATTTTAGTTCATCAGGAAGTGGGCAATCAAATGATAGTGGCCATGGAATGGGGTTGGCGAACTTCGCTGCTGCTAAGAATATCAACAAATCTGACGATATGTCACAGAATTCTACCAAAAGTGCATGTGTTCTGAATCAAAGGCCACCTTCATTTTCTTTGATACGCTCTTCCTTCTCATACAGACGAGGCAATAAGCGTGCGGTTCTATGTGGAGTTACTTACAGGAAAAAGAGGTACAGACTCAAAGGAACCATTGATGATGTTGCCAACATGAGGGAGCTTCTGGTGAAGGTTTTTGACTTTCCTATTGAATGCATACATGAGCTAACAGGTATCTTCTAGGCCATTTTCTTACGATTCTCATTTCTCTCTTTTTATGGTTGATCTTGGTTTCTGTTCATCTTAGGTTGTCTTTGTAATTTGTCTTCATGCATCATTAGATCTTTGGTACTCCCTCTAATCCTAAATGTAAGAGTTAGTAGAAGAGTTTGTTTTGGTTCTAAATATAAGACATCAATCCACTCTGTTAAAGGAATTCCTTCAAGAGGCAATTCCTAATGTAAATGATTAAAGGGGGTGTTTTAAGGCACTAACATAGATTTCTTACAAATAATTAGCTTGACTAATTTTCTTAATCTTTGAAAGTTAGTTATCTAATTCATACATGTAGGACAAGGAGTACCATCTTTGTCACTAACAATTGCAAGTCATCTTTTTCATAGATTGCTTCTCATGCCTTCTGTCCAATATTATTACATGTTTGATTCTCTGTCTCTGCTCATTATCTTCCATGCAAAGAATACTTGTCAAATCAGAGTTTGTGATAAGAAAAGATAATATTGTTTCTGAGATCCCAAAACATGTTATCGTTACATTGAAATATACAGATGAATCTAACTCAGATGAAACAACAACAATGCAGAAGAGAAAAGTGCAGATTTAGTTCCAACAAAGAAAAACATACTGGAACAATTGAAGTGGCTTGTGGAAGGCTGCAAGCAAGGAGACTCGCTGGTGTTTTACTTCTCAGGACATGGCATTCAACACGCAGATTCCAAAGACGATGAGCTAGATGGGATGGATGAAAGCATTTGCCCGGTTGATTTCGTGCAGGAAGGCACAATTCTCGATAACGATATAAACTCCATACTTGTTTGGCCACTCAAAGAAGATGTAAAATTACATGTTATTGTTGATGCTTGTCACAGTGGAACAATGCTTGATCTATCATATATCTATGACCCTGAAAAGTGAGTACACTTTCGGAGACTAATGAGACACATAAACTAGTGGTAACATGAGATTTTTTTTTTTTTGGGATAAATCAAAGTAATTAATCAGTTTCTTGTCTGAGGTTTTGCAGATGCATATGGAAAGATAACATGCCTCCTGCCAAAGAACCTCCTAGAAAGCATCCTAACGGGGGATGGGCAATTTCTATTAGTGCCTGCCAAGATCATCAAATGGCTGCTGATACCTCAGTAAGATTAATGTTAAATACCACTTCATCTTGTTGTGTTATGCAATACCCCTCCGGTATTTAATATAGGACCTATTTAACTGATTTGATTAGATTAAGGAAGTTATTATACTATATAAGGAAATAAGTCTTGCATGTAGAACCAAAATTGACTCTTCCTCCAGTATATGATGAGAAAGTGTTAATTACTTGTTCATCATCACCAAGGTTCTGATATATTGACAACAAAAACTATGCAGGCCTTCCGTGGGAAGGGAATGAATGGTGTTATGACCTATCTTTTGACAAAAGTCATCACAAGATATCCTAATATAACATATGAGGGTTTAATGGAACAGATGGGGAAGGAAATTGATGAGATTATGCTAAATCATTGCCGTCCATCTTTTCTTCAACGCATGTTTCGTCCCAAAATTGTGCAGGTAATATTTTCTGCAATAAATACCATTATCCTCCTCAGCAAGAGCTTTTATGCATAGTTCACTAGCAGAAGCGGAGCATTGTTATATTAGTACTAGATACGCATGTTAAATTTTGTCTATGTGGATACGAAACTTCCATAGTGAGATCTTGCCAAAATTTCTAGCTCATGCAAAACTTGTGGAGATTTTCTAGATTCAAGTGTGAACCAATGTGGGGGCAAATCCCTCATCGGATAGAATTGGATTGAAGAAGAGGTATATAACTGTAAATACCAATGAAGTTAAAAAACTCTGATGTCTTGGATAAAAAAGTGTTGTAGAACTCACTCATTTAATTGAGGATCTTCTTTGAAGGAGCTAAGTCATAAAGTTTAGATCGTGACCATAATGGAGTCTTCATAACTTTGATTGTTTTATATGAAGTTAATTCAGAATATCCTAACCAGAATTGATCAACCGTTCCTGGTTTAATTTTCCTAATGAAGTTTGTCTTTTTTTTTTTTGTGGAGCATTTCAGGATCTTGTTATATCATCATCTAAGAAGTTTGATGTTTCTGGGACTATATTCAAATTATGAGCATGCAAATGTGGAAAGGACACTCTCATCATCTTACATTGCAAGGACAAATAAAGAGAAATTTCTCTCTCTCTCTCTTTCTTTTTTTGATAAACACAAAGATTTCTTGTATTGGACAATAAACATTTTTCATTATCCAAATGTTGGGAAAAAAAAACTCCCTCCCGTCTTTATATAATAATGGCATCCCTCATGATCATTCCTTTAAGTTCTTTTATTACAATCCTGATAAGAGTTTTAAGTTCTTTTATTTTAATCCCTCGTGATAATTAAGTTGAGCCTAATAAGAGTTTAAGTTCTTTTATTTTAATCCTAGGTGACCATTGAACCTCAACACTTACCATATGCAAAATTCCTAAAAAAACATGTCAATTGAATGCTTCAGAAAAAAAAAACTTTACAGATTTTAAATTTTTTTATTTGTCTCATAAAAATTATGGTTCATTATAATTATGTTAGAAAATCTTATCATATTTTAAGCACTCTTGAATGTTATACTTTTCTTAAAAAAGAAAAAAGCATGGCGGCTAAATCATAATTGGAAGATGGAGAGATTTTACCAGAAAATGTCAACCCTTTCTTCTGGTTTCTTCAAATTCCTTTTTTATTACTTGTATACAATATTCTTTATCATGAAAGAATCATCCACACAATCATCCATCCAATTTTAGTATGAAATTAGAATATATTCACCTCAATTTTAAAGGATTAACGGCTCAAAATAAAAGGCAATTACTTTTTCTTTATCATTACGCTTTTTATATTTAATAACTTTTACTTAATCTATAATTTACGTCAAATCAAGATATTAATACTAATTAAGCCAACGCAAAGAGGAATTAAATTAAATGAATTTATACGAACTTGGATAACACAAATTTTATAGCGAAAATATAGGTAAAATCTATCTTTTTGAACCTACAACATGAGATATCACCTTAACGGCGTTAAGTTTGAGAGACTGAAAATAGACTTTTTAAATTTAAAGGATTAAAATGAAACCTAACACAAATATAAAAAACTAAAAGTATACTTTAGCCATCACAATATTGCATATAAGCAATCATGTACCCGTTTAATCAAGGATCATACAATTGTTCTCTTACAGAGTTGATTGTTTAGTGGCAACATGCAATTCCATTGTCTCTCAAACAAGCATGCATAATTATTATATATAAGAATAAGATAAAGAGGGTTTCTACTGAGATTCTCCTCCATTCCATAACATACAGTTAAGGCAAGTAGGGCTAAAGTGGGAATTGAAGGAGAATAAAGTTTGAAATGTTTGTGATCTAGAGATGTTTATTATTATTGATTAAGCTTGAAGGAGACTCAAATATTACGTGTAAGCCCCTCACTTGAGAAGATGTGGTTCATTGTATTAGAGACTTCCGAACTTACTTTTTAGAGTTTTTTTAGGGTTAAATATACTTTTGGTCCATATGTATATATAATCTATCCTGATTTAGATTTTGATCCCTCACATCCACTCTATTCAAAATTAGTATTTGCCATAATTTTAAAATAGCTTTAACATGATATTAGCACTATAAATTTGACTTATGTAATGACTCAGTTAATTATAGTAAAATTGTTTGATAATTGAACAAAATAACATGGAAACAATCACTACTAGAAAAATATCATTTAGTAACAAAAAATACATCTCTAAATGGTTATTTTTCATCAGAAAATTTTCATTTATCGACGGAAAATATTAGCGACCCTCATTTTAGGGATGGATTTTCCATCGCTAAATGACATTTTTCTGGTAGTGAATTCTTGTATGCTCTATACCTATAGTTTCAAGCTTCTTTCTTTTTATTTTAAATTTTGTATTGTTTATCTTTTTTGGTTTTGATCCCTAAAGTTTTAAACATAGGATTTGATTGTCAAATTTCATAAGAACTTACATGTTTAACTGCTTTAATTAACACATAAATTTAGGAACTAAAACCAAAAACCCTTCAAAGTACATGGACCACAACAAACATTATTCAAAACTATAGGGATTTATTAAAATTACAAAGACTAATAGTTTTAGAAAGAGTGAACTTAGAGAATCAAAACTATATATTAGGTTTAACCCTGTTTTTTATTATTTCATAATCATGATAACTTTTAATTAATCAACCGTGTGAGAGAAAGACTAACTTATCTAAATGGATTAATTCATTAATCAATTATTTAAGAGTTATTGTAAATTTGGAATCCTAAAAGTAATTAATTTTTTTATTCATCTAATACTTCCTACACTCGTTGCCCCCAGCAACCTCCTAACACAATTTTAAGAAAAATGAAATCAAAATTATGAGAAAGTAGCTTTTAAATTTCATAAACCCCATTTGATGGTATGAATTTAGTAAAAGATAGATTGGTATCTATCAGCAATCTGGATTTTACAAATTTGTGCAAAAAGATGAAAATACCCTTAACTGTCCTCTTTCACAAATTTGGTAAAGGGCATTTTTGTATTTTCCAACCAATTTCTGTCCTTTGCTAAATTCATATCATGAGATGGGGTTTATAAAATTTAAAAGCTATTTAGTGATACCTTCTCAAAAATTAAAGATAACACAGTTTTTTTATGAATGAAATATTAAAATATGGTTCATTTGATATATAATTTAATAATAGAAAAATACGAAAATGACCCCAAATTTAAGGTGCAGTTAGGGTGCAGCTGAGAGGGCTATATTATTGATAGTTTATCATTAATGCATTCATGATGTGACACAATTTACACGAATAAGAATGTTCTTCACAAAGCAAAAAAAAAAAATAAATATTATAATCAAAGGAATAAATACAATCAAAATAATCATTCACGCGTAAGAATATTCTGCAAATTCGAATAAAAAATAATATCTAAAGTGAATATTGTGGAACATGTTCGAAACTGAAAGTCCAACATCATTTTTTTTCTTTCCCTTGTTTCCTTGATGGACGACGGAGAATATTTCTCAATTTTTTTGTTGAAATTTGGATCCGAATAGTTAAAATCAGGAATTTAAAAGGAACAAAGATGAAGAAAAAGAAAAACAATACAAAATCTCTCCCTCTCTCTTATGTCAATTGAGTTTCAATTAAACAATTTTAATCATTAAATTGTGATCAATGATTATATTGAAACTTGAAAGAAAAGTTACTATTTCTTAAAAAATTAACAAAAGCTTTAATCATCATTATTTCAAAAAAAAAAAATTGTAATTCTCCTCTTGACACTATTAAATCATAATTCAATGGTTAAGAGGAAGCCTCAATTGAGAAATCCCAATTTATTTTTCATTTTTAATTTTTTGTTTTGTCTTGATAAACACTGTACGTATTTGGAAACTCCGTTGGGAAAAAAATTTACAGATTTTTAGATAGCTTTACGGATTTCAATATGATTTTTACGGATTTTGAAATAATTTTGTTTTGGCTTGCATACACCGTTAAGGGAACGCAGTTCCCAAATAAACACAGTGTTTTAAACAAAATGATTTGGTTGCATCACAAAGAAATTCGGAGTATATTTATTTTGTTTTCACTTTATCTTAGTAAAAATTTAAATCTTAATACATTGTATAACAACAATATATGTTAATCATTTTAACAGACCCAACCTACGATCGTTATTAATTCAATTTTAAACACAATGATTGACTGCATCACACATGAATTTTAAAGAACTAGCATCACCCGTGGATTTACCATAAACTATAGTAGGTTGAATTATTTGGACAAATAAAATATTTAAAAACTCTCTACATTTCATTACAAAATTTAAACATAAAAAAAAAAGAAATAAAAAGAAAAGAAAAGAAAAGAAAAACTGCACATAGCTAATAAATTATGTACAATTTAACTTAAAACTAATATAGCATTAATGTCGTATGAATAAATTATCTCATCAAACATTTGAGATGGATTTGATTAAAACATGAACTGTGTTGCTGCTATACACCGTCTCTGTCAACAGCCTTATCATTAAATGATAACAAAAGCTTTCATATCATTCATTCATGGCACCGAAAGCGCATTATTATAATCCCATCCAACTTCTTCTTCTTCTTCTTCTATTGGAGAATCATTAATTGCCTGCGAGATGCAGAGCACCACCGAGTGTAGCAGCCATGGAGGTTGGGCCAATCAGAAGAAGAAGAATGTGTGAAATGGTGAAGCCACAGGAACAGAACCTGCTCTTGATCTTGCTCGTCTTCAAGCTCTTCAATACTTTCCTCTAACGCTTTCTCCAACTCCGACCTCTCGCTTAGGCTCAACACCGGAGCGTCCGTGCCGTTGCTGGCTCTGCACAAAAATGGCAGCCATGTCTGCAGCATCTTTAGCTTGGTCACCTTGTGTGACTCCGTCTTCTTCATGGCTTCCTTAGTTGTGTCTGGTCCCATGCATTTGGCTTCCATGAACAATAATGCTACAAGGTTTCAAGTGAAAATGGTTCAGTGGAAATGGTATCAAAGGGTACAGCATTCTATACACGCACGTCCTTGAAACATCTGAGGATAATTGCTAAGAAATCTAAGGTTACAAAATTTATTTCTTGAAAATACCTCAAATTTGTTGAAGAATCCAGATCAACTTATCTTAAACAAATGCAGTTCTTCTTCAAGTATGTATAAAACAAAAGACATTTTGCATATAAAAAACGTTCTACAGATGAAAGAGTTGCATCCCCTCAAGAACCTGGATCCTTAGGTCCTTCTGTACAATAAATTTTGTGATGGGAAATCTTTCAACAATTTTCCTCATAAAAATCATAACAAAACTATACTATTAATTCACAGACTATTAATAATGGAGTTCAATTTTCTGATTTCATGTAATGTGTGAACTTCATGTTTCTTATTATCAAATAATATATGCGTGTATTTTAAAAATATTAAAAAAACTGCATAATTCACTCTTAAGTTATTGGTACTATTTCAAAGAACATCATGTTGAAAAGTCAAGTAAAGAGTTGACAACTAATTTTATAACATAGCCATACATTTGTGGTTAAAAAAGCCAAAAGGGTGTAGACAAGTATCATAGACAAAAAGAAAACATGGTTTATTGTCAATGCCAGCCTACCAACTCCGATGTCTAATGTGTCAAGTACTTACTGGTCATTCTAAAGTCTTCAGAAAAATACCAAAGTGACAATCTCTTCATCAAATAAAAGTATGACTTGGGTTTGAATTTGTTTTCCTCACAGAAAGATTTCTGTTCATGTTCTCCTCGATCAAGATGATGGTCATTCAAATCCACTATCAGAAAAAGTCATTTAACCACAAAAAATTTGTCGTTAAATAGCTATTTTACGTCGTTAAAACGAGGGTTGCTAATATTTTCCGTTGTTAAATTGAAATTTTCTGATGATAAATAATCATTTACAATGAATTTTTTCATCGTTAAATGATATTTTTTTGTAGTGATAACTTAATCTACAAAATGTAGTAGACCACGTATCCTTCATTATATGAACACGTACATTATATCTTATGGGATATAGATATAATTCACTCTAAACTATTGATACTAAGGGCTGGTTTGGATGCTAGGTTTGAAACCTAGGTTTCACAGATTCCGAGGTAAAACCTAGGTTTTGAAATGTGATTTATGTTTGGGAAGTTATAGCTTTTACAGATTTCGAGGTAGAAAAGTAAGAAAAAGTTGGTATGAAAGAGGAAAGTAAGAAAGAGAAAGAGAGAAAAAGTAAGAAAGAGGAAAGTAAGAAAGAGTAGTAAAAAGAGAGT
>JANTPZ010003974.1:11921-28892 GCA_025593235.1 Vachellia pachyceras
TGGTGTTGTCAATGCAGCGCATGGTGTTGTCACGTGACAACCCTTGACAACACTATGAGCTAAATTGACAACACCTCTGGGACCATTTGATAAATATTTTAAAACTTGGGACTATTTGATAAATAAGTCCCTTACGTGAGACTCAACAATAAATTTCCCATTTAAAAAAGGGAAGAAGACAAATGAATGTGGGGTGGGGTCAGTTAGCAGGAAAAAGAAAAGTTCATTGATTGATATGACAGACAGAGCGAGAAGACATTGAAGAGCACCCACGAAATGTATGAGGAAAACATAAATACAGCTCTTCTCTCCTGAACAACGCATCTCTCTCTCTCTGTGTCACTTCCTTCGCGTCCGTCGGCCTTCACGCCGGTGAGGAAAGAGATATGTAAGGAGTATTGGAACTTGTGTGTAATGAGCATGTTGGCGATGGGATTTGGATGAAGCGGGCTCGACTGCGAGTCCCACTCCATGACCATGATTCTCTTTCCCATTTCGATGTCTTCCTTCTACCATTCTTCTTTTGGAAAAATTAAAAAACTACTCGGCTGTAAAATAATTAAAAGGTTTATAAAGTCTCAACAGGTTATTAATGGTGATTGTTTTACTTGTCAATAGTGTTCCTCGATTTGTTACTAACAACCTCTTGAAACCTTAGAGTAATTAATTCGCTATCGTGAGACCTAAATGCAATTCTCCCATAATTAAATTACTTAACCAAAATAAATATGATGGGTTTTCTAAAATACTATCGTTAAAAACCAAAATAAAGTGGCATTTAAAAGAATAGACGCAGGTTAGATTAATGAGACGCTAGTTTATAGATTTAAAAAGAATTTGAATTTTGTAGAATTTATTTTTCAAAGAAAAAGTCCCAACCACTTTGAATGAGTGCATAAAAATGTTTTTAAAAGGTATTTAAAATTATTTATTAAAAATAGTATATCTGTGTGTGGAGTCAATGAATTTCTTTACAGTAACAACAGATACTATTCACCTTGTATGATTCATTGATGCATTATTGAATAATTATTGTATTTAATTATTGTTGATGGAGTATCAATAAAGGTATTTTATGAAAATACGATAAATATGAAAATTTGATCTTACATTGAGGATCAAAATCAACACTCCAATTAGTGGCTCGTTTGGTACGTTGGAATTGATTTTGATGGAAATAGAGATGGATCGGAGATATATATGGAAATGGAGATGGAGATGGAAATGAGGATGGAAATGGATATAAATATAGAAAAAAATGAGGGGTAAAAAAATCAATTCCATGAAATTGAATACAATTCCATGGGTTACATCATGGAATTCATTTCTATTTCCATTTCCAATTCCACCATATCAAATATAGGAAATGAATTCCACCTCCCAATTCCACCATACCAAACATAGCATAGGATATGTTAAGTAGCGGAGGGTTATTTAATTTGAAGTTTTAGATTCAAATTTCATGAGATGCGCACTTTCATTTGAATTTCGAAGTTTAAATTTAGAGTTTTTGTGCAGTTGAAATTCCAAACTCGAAACTGTCAAGAATAAATGTGAAACTTTTGAGTATTTTTAAATTTGAGTAGTTAAATTTTTTTGAAGTTCCTTCGAGATGAGGAGTGGCATGATTGAGTACAGCATGACGAGGGGCCTTTTGGTTAGTATCACGTAATGATAAGCTAAGCTGGCACAAGATTTCGTCATGATAGTGTTGCCAAGGCACTTCCAGCAAGATGGGTCCTTCCATATTAATGTCTTTGGCGCAGCATTTTGTCTATTTTGTGATTATTCTGCCACGTAAAAGCTTATTACGACCGACACCACAGTGTCCTTTAATACAATGAATGATACAGATATGTGCGTCCATGCTTAACTATGAGTCGATTTCCACTGATTAACACGTTAATAAAAACAGTCAAATGTAACTCTATAGTCATATTAATTTTTAATCTCTTACGTATGGAATCAAATTGCTATTTAATTTATTTAAAATGGACTTTTCCCATTTTTTTCTCTCTGCTTTTTTTAATTTTCGAATATATCACATCTCCATCAATAGGAAAGGAACCAGGTGGGAAGGAAAACAAGAAAAGAATTAAACTTGACAATGATAAAAACTGACATGATCTAATAGTGATAAGAGAGAAAAAAATATTGGCCTGGAATGAAAGAGAGAAACGTATAGGGTTTTGAAGTGGAGGAAGGAGGGTCAGGACCAATAGTATTACTGGTTCTTTTTGTTCAGATGGAAAAGCTGATGACACTGGGGAGTCATGATTTCTGGAATTAAAGGAGATGAGTATAAATGTGAGTGTACGTACCTTACAAACATGATTGTTTTCTTTTACAATGCTCTTGTTGGCACGACACCTTCCCCTTAACTTAACCACTGTCCTCTCTACCTATTCCTGTGTCTGAAACCACTCTGCACATTGTTTCACACCTTAATTTTGCCCCTTCTAATCATCTCTCTAACTTCTGCCATTTGCATGCGTCTTTTATTGTTGGCCATAACAACTGTCACTGCCTGTTTTGATCGTTGTTTCGTCCTCTGACTAGTCTCTTGCATGAAAATCAAGTTTAAATTTAGTAAGCACAGGTATCCTCATAATGAAATCAATTGTGTTCAAAGCATTATTAGATATTAAACGTGGTCGTTTCTTCCGGAAGAGATTCAAATCTTGATTCACCAAGATATAAAGGGTTAGCCTCTTTCTCCATATCCAAATCTTAAATTGGCTATTGTATTTCAATTTAAATTATTTAATTGGTGATTAATTTTATTTGACCACGTAGCAATGTTTAAAGAACTCGATTCGTACACAAGAATTAGCACGGTCGGTTAGTGTGAGGTGTGTAGCATCGATGTGGCTCCTTCAGAGATCCCCAGCCTCGTTATATAGGCTTGTTTAAAAACGTGGTAGAAAAATATTTTTACGTAAGTCAAAGTAAATATATGAAAAAAATTATCTCGTTTTACGAAAAAAACACTATTTTTTGTTTCCCGAGCTTCGCACCGACCGGACCCAACCCGCGTCGCGCACCTGGAAATGGTGGGTGAGTCTCCCAACGGTGGCTTCTGCATACACAAGGACTCGAACTCGAGACCTTGCTTAAGCTGAAACAAGCCGCTTACCACTTGATCCAACCAATCGTTGGTAAAAAACACTGTTAAACGTACGTTTTGAGAGGGTAGAAGTGTTGAAAAACAGCCCAAATGATAATTAAGGTGTGGGTCAATAGAAAACAATCATAATACCTATGATTTGAATGCATATTGATGAGTGAGGCCCAAAAAAGAATGAGATAATGAGAAATGACGGTCTTTGATCCAATGCCTCAGCCGAATCACGCGGCAAGCCCAAAAGCGAGCAGTGAGTGCGAAGTGCAGGCCTTTATGCTGGCAGAACCTTCATTTTAAGTACTCCACAGTAACCAAGGGGAAAGGGTGGCGGAAGGATTAATCCCTCGGTAAATCAATGTTTAAGCCTTTGCTACGAAGCGCATACATCTAGTGGAATATTTACTCGAACATGATTGACTTTGGTAAGAAGACGCATGTATCACCAAATAAAAAAAAAATCTACAGTGACCAATGTTGGTCTGAAGGAAGAATATGGTACAGGCAGTTTGACAAACTAATATTAAAATATATGTTGGGAGAGTAATTTCGACTTTCTTATCTTTCTTTGTTGAACACAGTATCCTCCTGATATTTGAATGTCTGCTGTTGGAAGATTCGAATGGGGAGGAGTTGAAATACTCACAACGATGGCGCTTCATTACTCAAAGCAGCTTTTGTAATCTACACGGTACCAGAACAAAGAAGATCCTTTCTTTCATCGTCGCCATTATGTCAACAGGTTTTTTTTGGGTTTGTTTCTATATATGTATTGAAGACTGATTATTTACATTTAATAACAAGGAACCTGAAACAGAGTATGATGGTTGAGCAAGATAAATGTAGAGGGATCTGAGGGAATTGTTAAATCCATGTATATTTAACATAGTACATTACACAGGCACTAAAAAAGGTGAACGATGATGCGGATGCATGTAAACCACTAGTTAAAAGGGGAAGACTTGAGCCGCAAGTTATTAGGGATGCAGAGGAGGGAAGTGCGGGGGAAGGGCATGTACGTGAAAGGAGGATGAGAGCGTTATAAAAAGGGAGCGTGATGAATGTTCAACTTGGCCAGCCGAACATCTCTCCCACCATTTTTGCTTCTGGGCATTCTCTCCCTTCTCTGTCTGGAAGTTTGAAGACAGGGAGGGAGGGAAATCAGAGAGAGAGAGAGAGAGAGAGAGTTGAAGGGGAAGACAGATCAAGGGATTATTAATGGCTGCTTCAAGTGCTTCATTGGGGTTGATCGTTTCGGTTTACCTCTTTTGCGCCGCCATTTTGTCCGTCGCTTCAGCTCAATCCCCAGCTTCGGCCCCTTCTCCCTCAAGCGATGGTTTTTTTCCTCTCATCCCCCATGCATCAGTCAATCTCTTTCGTGTTTTAGCTTTTTAGATGATTTTGGTAATTGAAATGGATGGGTTTAAAATTGCAGGAACCACGGTGGATCAAGCGGTGGCGTATCTGTTGATGGTGGTGGCGCTGGTGCTCACTTATCTCATTCATTGAGAAGCCGACCGATTTAGAAAGGGTTTGTTGGTCCGGCCGTCCGGGGTGCACGCTTTTACTTTGACCAGAAACCAGAAAATGGAATGTAAACTAAACAGTGCCTTCTTGTAAACATTTTTATCCTCCCAGTTAATCTAATTCTGATTTGTGCATTTCTCTGGCTCCATTTCTCTGGTCACGTTTGATATATGTCTACTTGGAACATCTTAATTTTTATTTAAACAATTTAATTATCTTTAAAAAATAATATTTATTTAAAGGATTTAATTGTCATTTAAAAATAATATTTATCTTAAATATAATTCGTTGGTAATCATTTGAGTTAAAAAGAATTTGTGAGCCATGTGAAAAATAAATAAATAAATAAATGAAAGAGAAAAGAGTGATTTTTTAAAGGAAGAAAAAAAGAAGAAGAAAATAAAAGAAAATGAATATATATGATATAGAAATGAAAACGTGACCCATATAAAAATTGAGTTTTATCAAGAACTGTCTAATAAAAGGTAGAGGGAAAATAACTATTAACTTTCCTCCTTTTGAATTTATAATTTGATTGTTGTTATAGTTTAAAATAATTATTTGATTTACTCAGTTTATGATTTAATCTACAAAGATTATTTGCACAAGTTTGAGTTAACGATTTATTAGTGTCATTGAAGATATTCTTGAAGTGTTAATCAGTTTATGTCGTTGAACAGATTAAGGATCTATAGTTTAACAGTTTTATATTTAAAACCCTAAACTTTAAGTTGAGAATTGTTCAATTGAAGTTGATTTGCGAATTAATTAAGTTTTTGGATTGAGATGAATAATTGAATTGTGGGTTAAATTAAGGGCTGGTTTGGATGCTAGGTTTGAAACCTAGGTTTCACAGATTCCGAGGTAAAACCTAGGTTTTGAAATGTGATTTATGTTTGGGAAGTTATAGCTTTTACAGATTTCGAGGTAGAAAAGTAAGAAAAAGTTGGTATGAAAGAGGAAAGTAAGAAAGAGAAAGAGAGAAAAAGTAAGAAAGAGGAAAGTAAGAAAGAGTAGTAAAAAGAGAGTATGAAAGAGAAAACCTAGGTTTCAAACCTAGGTTTTGAAACCTAGGTTTCAAAACCTTGAAACCAAACCAACCCTAAACCAATCTCATTTTGAAAAGTCACAACTAATTTTATCATAATCTTATTATATTGAGCCACAAGCCAGTCACACTTAATGAATGCCATTAACAAAAGCCAAAAGGATATGAGCAAATATAATGGCCAAAAGAAGGCAAGGATTGTGGGACATCCCTACTTCATGTCTAATGGCAACAAGATACTAGTCATTACCAATACAATGAGAACTATTATACCACAACATGATAAATTAAAGTTTAAATTTTTATTGGGAGAATTTTTTATATTCAGTGGTGGACAATGTATTGAATAAGATTGTCTCCAGTAAAAAATTACACATGTTTAATCAAAAAAGGAAAAGAAAAAAACTTATTAGGCATTATTTTTTAACGTTTCTAGTAACATACCGAAGCAATAACAGCTTCATCATATAACACTACAAATTAGGTTTGAGTTTGTTGTCCTAGCTCTAATGAAATACGGCAATTATTTATACAAAGTCAAATCAAAGAAGTAGTGTTCATATTAATATTGCCTTCAATTTCTAATATCATCATCAAATGTAACAGCTACTTAACCTTTTTTTTCAAAAAAATAAGAATATAAAATAAAGTAATTTAAAGTATTTATCTTTTTTAAGTTAATTTAGTAGTTTTATAAATTGATATAAAATCTGATGATACCCGTACATAAATATTTTTAAATAATTTATTTAACTTCATTGCTCTTCTTAAAAAAATGTAATATATCTTTGTATTAGCAACTAATAGAATACATTCCGACTCAGAAAAGTCAACTAAGAATAAAAAGGAAGGTGGAATATATATGATCATGCATTGGCAAATATATTAAATTATTAATCAATGGACATGCTTATTTAAGCCTAATAGTTTGTTCAAATTAGTCTTAGTGTAATTCATTTTCTTTCTAGAGTAATTTATTTTTATAATTTTTTATTTGAATTAGAGGTTTGCTGGCCTAGGAATGCTGCAGCGGGGGGCCGGGGAGCATATTTTATATAATTACCTTAAATTTAAAAAATAAAATAAAATTATAGATAAAAAGATAGATTTATTGTAACGTCTCGTGAATAAAGTTATTTATGAAAAGGTTCTAAAAGGTTATTAATAATAAATCGAGGAGCACCTTTAAAAAGACGCGGAAGGAACAAGGAAGCTAGAATACCTGCGACTTTGACGAGGGAACCATGCAACCGCGGCTCAGCCGTGAGAGCGAGCCAAGACAAATTAGACGCCGCCGCCCACTGCCTTACAGCTTCATCTCCAGAGCCACAAGCCGCCAACTTCTGAGCCAGCCACAACAACTCAGCCGCCAGCTTCTCCGCCGAAATCAAATCCCACCGGTTCGCCTCCCATCTCAGGCTGGAGTGAACCGCCCAAAACGTACGAACGGCCCTCGTAACTCGGCTCAACGGATACTCCCCCGGTCCATTCCCAGATCCCCTTCCCCATTCTCCACTCTCCACCATCGCAGCCTCCAGCCGACTCAACGTCCTCTCGAATGCCGACGAAAGAACCGACCTATTCACCTCATGCAGCAACTCGTTCCCTTCCCGGTGATTCTCCTCAATAATTCTCTCCGCTAAAGATCGAACAATACCATACTTTCTTGAACTCACCGGAATGTCGGTTACGATCGACAGTAGCTGCGAGAGTGCTCGAGCAATAGCGGAATCTCCTCCTACTCCTCCTCCTCCTCCTCGTCCGCCGCCGCCGTAGATGGCAACGCTGTTGCCTTTCGAGGGTAGGGTGAGGGAGTAGTGGTCGGGAGAAAAGGATTTGACGGAAGGGAGGAAGAAATGGAAGAAGAAAGAAGGGATGAAGCGGAAGAGGAAGAAGAGGGAAGAGAGTAAGAGGTAGCGAAAGGCGTGAAAGGGTCTGTACCGCTCAGCCAAATAGACGAGAAATTTGTCGATGTAGATCAGAAAGGCAATCGTGAGGTTTCGGAGGAGCAACGGGGCGACGGTCACCGGAAAGCCGTCGGTTAGCCCCATCTTGAACCGATCGTTATTTCATTTTTTTTTTTAATATCGGTGGGAATATTTAAAGGTGAATGAATAAACTGGGAATCAAATGAACGTGTGGATGAGCATGTCGTTTAAGTGATTGGTTCATATACGCCACTTCACGTCGTACTTTGACTATTCCGATGCATGTTAGTGAACAATCTCGGCCGTAGGTCAATCAATTTATCGTCGGATTTTGCTCCTTAATTATATGGCTGAAATAATTTTTTTAAAAAAAAGAGTTTAGCCAATTTTTACAAAAGCTTAAAAATAACAATTTACTGTTTGAAATGTTAGCAATTGAAACCTTATCATACATATTAATCTAGAATTGGAACAAAATTATCGCCTAGATTTGCTTTTTTTTTCCCCTAGATTTGAAGGGGGGGATTTTTTTTTAACTTGAATTTAAAACTAATAAAGAAACAGGGTTATAAATTTTTTGAGAAAGAGATGTAATATAGAAGAAAAAGAAAAAAAAATTTAAAAGCTCCCCCCCCCCCCTCCAAACCCCACCCCACCCCACCCCACAACATAATTAAAAGCTCCTAATATCACTTCTCCAATTTTTTTTAAATTTTATGTATAAAATGTTTGCTACTTGCCCCTTTCACATGGAAACAATAATTCATCAAGTTCTATGGCACACAGGACTTAATGTGCTGAGTAACTTAGTCAAGGTCTAGCAGTCATATTAATACAATTTGTCCCTCTTCATAATCTTTTCTAGATCTAAAATTAAAGGGTGTCAAGCCATCACCTAAATTTAAGTCGACTCATCACCTGAGTCTAAGTCACATTAAAACCAACCACTATTATTAGCCATAAAGGCAACCGCAAATATACAACAAGTTTAGTTATTATCCGTTCACCCAACTACTTCAACATAACAAATATTCCAATCCCCAAAAGTACATTAAATCACAATTCCTTCAAATTAAAAATAAGTTCTAAAACAGATAAGTCATACATATCTTTATTGAAAACATATTCTTTCAAAAATACTTCACACTTTACTAAAACTAAATATACTAAAATAGAGATAAGATTCAAAATAAATAATTAAAGTATAAAAACTACTTTACAATCCATATAAGCATATAAAAGAAATTAACTATGGTTACTTCAACTTTAAGATAACTTGTAAGTTCAAGTCTCAAAAGCACCAAACCACAATCAAATTAATCTACCTAATGATGTATATACAAATTTAATATACCAATTAAATAACTAACTTGATTATATATTTTTAAAGTCTCGAAGTAATTATTCAAAATTCATGCTTCTCAATACACTTTCAACTATTTATTTTAACTTAAATCCAATTATTCTTCTCAATCCAACAAGTCAATTGAAGCACAAACTAACTTGATTATACACATTTAAAGTTTTGAAGTAATTATTCAAAATTCATACTTCTCAATACACTTTTAACTATTTATTTTAACTTGCATTCAATTATTCTTCTTAATCCAACAAATCAATTGAAGTACAAATTAACTTCAATTTCACAAAATTCCCAATTTAATATTTCAGGCTTCAACGTAAAATTGTTAAAATATAAGTCCTTAATTTGTTCAAAACTCTAAATCGATTAAAACTTCAATATTATATTCAATAATACTAATAAATTATTTAACACGAGATAAAATATAAACTGTATAAATCAAATATTTACTTTAAATTATTAATCACAATCAAATCATAAATATAAATGGAAGTAAAATTAATAATTAATTCACATTTCTGTAAGACAGCTGTTGTTTTGAGGAATCCGCTACTGTCTTAATACATGGTAGTTGTCGCCAACTCGGACTCAAGGAGAGGAGGGGATGATGTGATGTGAAGGTATTTAAACAGTACGCTTACCTGCTTTGATAACATTTTCTTTGTTTAAATCAAATCAAGGATTGAATATTTTATAGGGAGAATTACCCAGAGATCCCAAAGGGAATGTATTACAAAATGGTCCCAAGAGATTGTTAATCGTAGTTGTTTCACTTGTAAATAGTGCTTTTCGACTTGTCTTTAACAACCTTTTAGGACCATTTTGTAATACATTCACTTACTTTGGACCTTTCGATAATTCTCCATATTTTATATATGGCACGATGCTTGATTAATGAGTCATATTAATCAATGATTGATAAATAGTGTTACTCAACATGATTAGGTAAACTACAAGATAAAATTAACGACCATTTCAAACTAAAATTCACATGACCAAAATATCATTAATCAGTGGGTCACCTTGTAGGACTTTATCCTAAACAACACTTCGAATCACCAAAAAAAATTGCAAGCACACATTCATTTTTTATTTGGGTTAAATTAATTTTTAGTTTTCATAATTTCATTCAATTCGCATTTTGATTGCGGTAGTTTTAAAATTATGTTTTTTATTCCTGTAATTTATTCCTTCTGAAATCATTAGTCCTTATAATTTTAAAAGGGAAATTTAGTCTCACATCCAAAAAAGAAACTTATTTATGAAAAGGTCCCATGGATTAAAATATTTATTCTGAGATTTCAAGCGCTGGTGTTGAGAACATGAGATCCTTATATCAACAATAGCATGCATTAGTGTTAATAACACCATGCGCAATGGTAATGACAACATTATGCGCTGATATTGATAACATGAGGTCTTGATAAAGGGTGCATTGGGACCTCAGAATAAATATTTTAATCCATGGGACATTTTCATAAATAAGTTTTTTTCTTCAGGACTACAGATTAAATTTTCCATTTTAAAATCAACCCAATCTGAGTTAATACCGTTAAAAATACTGCCTGAACACAATCCGTTTCTCTGAGGTGGGATGATGATTGAAAACTTACATGGATTGCTGATGTGGAAAGGTTAAAATAAAAAAAAGCAAAAGCTTCAAGTAATAAAATCACCGCCCTGCCTCCGGCGTGGATGCAGAAATGCTCGAACGCTTGGTTGAAGTCTGGGATGTAAGGCTTCCCCACCCAGTAACAGAGTAATTAGTTAGTTTCAATATACAACTAAATTAGTTACATTAGCTTTCAGCACGTGAGTTTGTAACTGAGTTGGTTAGTGCCAGCTATATGATACTCACTTATCTATATGTATACTTGTCGAGAATGAATAAACATGAAGCATTCACTTTTCCTTCCTCAGCCATCACTTGCTACTCTCTGAGTTTCCTCTTCTTTTTATTCTCTCTCTCTGCATTTCTATTTCAATGTTCAAGATACAGCTTTTATGTTATGGTATCAGAGCCACCATGGCTGAAGCAGCTCCTTCTTCGACCTCTGATGCTGCTCTCAATCCATCAAACCCGTACTATATTCACCCAAATGAGAATGCATCCTTGGTCCTTGTATCACCTGTTATGAACAGATCGAACTATCACTCTTGGTCAAGAGCCATAAAAATGGCCTTACAATCAAAGAACAAATTCCAGTCTGTTGACGGAACCATTTCTAGCCCCTCAACAAGTGATGCCCTGTTTCCATTTTGGGAAAGATGTAACACGATGGTGGTGGCGTGGCTCACGCGGTCAATTTCTGTGACCATCGCTCAGAGTATCCTCTGGATCGACCGAGCCTCTGACATTTGGGATGATCTTTGGAGTCGTTTTGCCCATTGTGACATATTTCGCATTGCCGATTTGCAGGACAAACTACACTCCCTCAAACAAGGTGACCTTACTATGAGCGATTATTACACAAGACTGAAGATAATCTGGGACGAATTACTCAACCTTCATCCCCTTCCTATGTGTACCTGCAAAACACGCTGTGCATGTGGGGCTTTTGCTAAGATCAACAGATATCACCAGCAGGACTACGTAATTCGTTTCCTTAAAGGCCTTAATGATCGGTTTTCAACTATCAAATCCCAAATTATGATTCTCGAGCCTCTTCCTCCCATTCATCGAGTATTTTCACTCGTCTCATAGAAAGAACGTGAGATGGGAGTACTCCCAAGTCCAATGGATGCTACAGTGCTTCTTGCCAAGTCTGGTAAACCATCCTCATTTCAAAATTTTGATTGTGCCAACGGTAAACGCTGTACCTATTGTGGTAAACCGCGCCATACCAAAAACACATGTTACAAGAAACAAGGTTACCCGTTGGATTTAAATTTCGCAATAGCAATATAGTTAACAACGTTTCCCAGGTAGTTGACCACAAGGACAACCGTGCTGCTTCTGGTTCAATGCCTAACTCACAGTCCTCTAATGTCGTGCCACACCTTGGTTTCACAGCTGAACAATACAATGCACTCCTTCGAATGATACAGAAGGAGACTCCTTCTTCTTCTGCTCATGTAATCAATAACATTACATTAGGTGACAGTCCAAAATTTTCAGTACGAGACTTCTGGATCTTAGATACAGGAGCAACTGACCATATATGTCCTATTTCTTCTTATTTTTTTGTTTCTTCATCCTATCTCTCCCATTATTGTTCATTTGCCTAATGGCTCTATTGTCCGTGCAAACCATTCTGGTTCTGTGAGAATTTCTGACTGCGCCACTATTCATAATGTTTTGTTTATTCCAAATTTTCATTTCCACATTATTTCTATTTCCAAGCTCACTCATCATCTCGGCTGTTGTGCAATTTTCCAGAAATATCATTGCTTCCTAATGACATTGCCCCAGTGGAAGATGATTGGTTTAGCTAAAGAGAGGAATGGATTATATTTTCTACCTCAACAACAACACGCTGGTCGTTGCCTTGCTTCTTCCCAAGACACATCATCTCATCCTTCGTTTAATGCTTCCTTTGATCTATGGCACTTTAGATTGGGCCATCTTTCTGATTGAGTTCTTAGGAATGTTCAAAAAATTCATCCATATGTTGTTACAGATAAATCTTTCACTTGCTGTGATCCTTGTCATATGGCCAAACAAAAAAGGCTCTGATTCCTTGATAGTCATTCACATTCTAATAAAATCTTTTCTCTATTACATATTGATATCTGGGGTCCCTATCATCTTGCTTCAATTCATGGTCATAAATTCTTTCTCACTATTGTTGATGATTGGACACGCTATACATGGATTATGTTACTAAGAAATAAATCTGAAACACGTGATGCCCTTAAGAATTTCATTAAACTCACTAAGACCCAATTCTGTACTACCATTCAGACTATAAGATCAGACAATGGTGTTGAATTCCATATGCCTGAGTATTTTGCTTCCAAAGGCATTATACACCAACTTTCTTGTGTTGAGACACCACAGCAGAATGCCATCATCAAACAAAAGCATCATCATATTCTCAATGTGGCCCGCTCCCTACTTTTTCAATCCAATTTACCCAAACTTTATTGGTCTTATGCCGTGCTCTATGCAACTCATCTTATCAATAAGCTACCAACTCCTTTCCTTCATCAAATGTCACCCCATTTCTGCCTACATCAATCTCACCCAGATCTCACAAGCCTTCGAGTATTTGGATCTTTATGCTTTGCCACCACTCTTTCTCATGGTCGCACTAAGTTTGAACCTCGAGCCAAGAAATGCATTTTTTTGGGATATAAGCCAGGAGTCAAAGGTTATCTTCTTCTGGACTTGACTTCACGCCATATATTTGTGTCTAGGGATGTACACTTCTATGAACACATATTTCCTTTCCATTCTGCCAGTTTGCCTTCTTCAATTTCTCCTACCACATATTCCGTCCCTCTACTGCAGGACACTCATTCCCTTGATTTTTCTCCAATAACTTCTATCCCACCACCACCCTCAATGAATTCTCCCTCTATAGAGTCTTCTTCCCCACCACACAAGTCTGCGAGGCATCGACAGCCACCAACCTATCTACAAGATTATCATCATGCATTACTCTCTTCAGCTGAACCACTTCCTCTTACTGGTAAGTCTTCTTCCCCTCACTCTTTGAATTCTGTACTGTCCTATAAACGACTGTTTGCTCCTTACAAAAGGTACGGCCTCCTCATCTCTTCCCATTTTGAGCCCAAAACATATCAGCAGGCTGTGAAACATGAGGTTTGATGCTATGGCTGCTGAAATTAGTGCCTTTGAATAGAATCACACTTGGTCCCTTACACCTCTGCACCTTGGGAAATCTGTCACTGGTTGCAAATAGGTTTACAAGAACAAGTATAAAGCATATGGGACTCTTGAAAAGGCAAAGGCCCGATTGGTAGCAATAGGATACACCCAAACTGAAGGGGTTGATTTCTTTGATACATCTTCTCCTGTTGCAAAATTAACCACCATGCGTCTTCTTTTGTCTCTAGCCTTGGCACATGGTTGGCATCTCCACCAACTTGATGTAAACAATGCTTTTCTCCATGGCGATCATGCTAAAGAGATTTACATGTGAGTCCCTTCTGGTTTCCATTGTTCTTCCCCTCATCTGGTCTGTCGTTTACACAAATCTTTGTACGGCCTCAAGCAAGCTAGTCGGCAGTGGCACTCTAAGCTATCTACTGCTCTACTGCCATTTGGTTATGTCCAATCTATGTCTGACTATTCCTTATTTGTGCGTTGTCACAATGGTTCCTTTACTGCTTTACTTGTCTACATGGATGATATTATGCTCACAGGTAACGATCTTAGCGAGATTCAACGAGTTAAGTCCCTTCTGGATTCTGCCTTCAAAATCAAAGATCTTGGAAATCTCAAGTTTTTTCTTGGGCTAGAGATAGCACGCTCCAAGTAAGGTATTTTGTTGCATCAACAGAAGTTCACTTTGGAAATTCTAAATGACTTTGGTTTTCTGCATTATAAACCGATCAAAACTCCTATGCATCGTCAGGCCAAGCTGTCTAAGGATTCTGGTACTCCTTTGTCTGATGAGACTCCTTATAGAACCCTTGTTGGCCGCCTTATCTATCTAACCAATACGCGACCTGACATTTGTATTGCAGTTCAGCAGCTCAGTCAATTCATGAACTGTCCTACTGATGTTCACCTTCGAGCTGCACACCGTGTTCTCCGTTATCTGAAGTCTTCTCCTGATCAAGGTCTCTTCTTCCATGCCACATCTAACCTTGCCTTAAAAGGATTCAGCGACTCAGATTGGGCTGGATGCTTGGATACTCGCCGATCAGTCACTGGTTATTGTGTATTCCTAGGCAATTCACTGATATCATGGAAGTCAAAGAAACAAAACACCATTTCCAGGTCATCCTCAGATGCTGAATACAGTGCCTTGGCCTCCCTCACATGCGAGATTCAATGGTTACTGTACTTGCTGTGTGACTTGCATTTACCATATCCTTGTCCAGCTGTCATATATTGTGATAGCCAGTCAGCCAGGCAAATTGTTGCTAACCCCACTTTTCATGAATGGACAAAACACATTGAGATTGACTGCCATATCGTCCAGGAAAAACTTCGCTTTCATATCCTACGTTTGCTGCCAATTCCTTCTTCGAGCCAGACTGCGGACGTTTTCACCAAAGCTTTGGACCCATCTCCATTCTTTCGGTTCCTGTCCAAGCTGGGCTTAAAGAACTTACACTCCCCAACTTGAGAAGGGGTTAACAGAGTATTTAGTTAGTTTCAATATACAACTAAATTAGTTACATTAGCTGTTAGCACGTGAGTTTGTAATTGAGTTGGTTAGTGCTAGCTGTATGATACTCACTTATCTATATGTATACATGTCGAGAATGAATAAACATGAAGCATTCATTTTTTCTTCCTCATCCATCACTTGCTACTTTATGAGTTTCCTTTTCTCTTGATTCTCTCTCTCTCTACATTTCTATTTCATTGTTCAAGATATAGCTTCTGTGTTACCTGGGTTTAAAGATTTTCCTTCCGATTAGCGTCAACAAGAAGAGAAGCTGCTCCGACGCCGGAAGAACCAACGGCCCCGTCGTCGTTACATTCGACTTCAGAGCTTCACCTGCTATGGCCATAATATCCTTGGACAGAGAAATCCCAGCCATTCCTTCTTTGTCTTCTTCCTCAAACACGCACATGTACGCCTAGTCGTCGCCCTTTTGTTCGTCCGAACAACGTGGACCAATCTATACTTAGCTCTCCGGCTCTCGGACCAACGGTTAGTTGGTGCACCACCTATTCGGAAAATGACAGGTGGGGAGAAGCATGGCTCACTCATTGCCTTGGTAATAGTTTTAGTGCTCATGACCAAGGTTTTAGTGAAGGATTTGACCAAGAGGGGATGAATTGGTAACTTTAAAAATAAAACTTAAAACACAAAAGTAAGAACAATGTCACCGAGAGAAAAGGAAAGATAAACAAAGAGATTTATCCTGGTTCAGTCCCTCTGACCTACGTCCAGTATTCAAAGCGCCTCTAAGCTTTGTAATCCACTAATCACAAACAAATTAGGCTCACCAGCCTTTACAATGGAGATTCTCACTCCCCCTTTCAATATGCAATGAAATAGAGTCTCACAGTCTCTGTTTTCTTACCAAACTCAACCTAACAAATTCAAAGTCCCAACCTTGAATATCTCTCAAATTTACAAAGGAATTGAATGAGACAAACTCTCTTGAAGAGTGGATAATGAAATCAATGAAGCTCTCAAAAATAATCAATGAAATGGCAGAAGGTAGTTCACGCAGTAATGGCGTATAATAAATTTTGTCGTTATTGTTCTTATTCTGCCTTTAAAGCTTTCTCCTTTTATAGAAGAGTAATCAGCATATATCTGTTACTCAAATTTGAATATCTGTTAGAGAGAAGCTTGTGTCCGTTACTCTCATCGGCTGTGGTTGTTGAACGCCATAAATGCTTCATTAATGCTATGGTTCAACTGTCATGCTAGAGTTCATTAATTGCTCATCTTCATTCCTCGGACTGCCTGACCTGTTTAATGAATGTTCTGCAAGGCATTTATCAGGGCAGGTAATGTTTAAAAAATATAGACATGAAATAGGAAAGTTTCGGGGAAGATTAGGCTTAGTTGTTATGGCAGAAGTATGTAAGAGAAAGCATACTCGAGTTTCTCTATTCAATATTCGAGTGATAGTCAGTGAAACCAGTGTAAATTTGAAACTTTGTAAATCACTACTCGAGTGTTTTGAGATAATACTTGAGTGTTCACAACATTATTCAAGTTACTCAAGTAATTGCTGAGAGTGTTGCAGAAGTTTTTGAATTTTAGTGCAAATACTCGGGTGTTGAAATTTTTGTACTCGAGTGTTTGGAATACTTTTAGCTGCTACTCGAGTGTTTAGAGGAAAACTTGAAGTGAAAACATTTGAAATGTCACAATACTCG
>JANTPZ010003975.1:0-13811 GCA_025593235.1 Vachellia pachyceras
AGTGGCAAAAATACTTCGAATAATTACTAGAACAATATATTAATAAATTAACTCATTTCCATGTCATTTATTAGATATTGAAGTCATTTAAAACTTTTTCTTCTTGAGATTAAATTGTCATGTACTGTAAACTAAAACATTTATTTTGCGAATATGATTACTTTTTGTAATTTATTTTTGCATCAAATAATCTTGCAAGCCGTCAAGCTTACATAATTAACTATTTCACGTTAATAAAATATAGCTGCTATATTTTTCACATCACACGTGAAAATTTACCACACTAAAGGCTCAAGGATAAAAGAAAATTTTACCCAATTGCAGTTCAATAAACTTATGATCACCAACTTGATACTGGAACTGGATCGCTAAAACAAGATGTGTTTGGAAAGTCCGTTGGGAGAAATGAATTTACAGATTTTAAGGTATTTTACGAATTTTAAAATGATTTTATGAATTTCGAGATGGTTTTATCTCAACTTACATGCACCGTTTGAAAAATGGTGTTGCCAGACAAACACATTAACTTAAGCTAAATGGGACTAGTAAGTTGAAAACAGATAGTACAATAGTAGTACTTCTTTAAAACTTCAGATAATTAAGCCTCACCTTTTTGACGAACTATCACTGAAAGCAGATTCCCTATGAGTACTGTACCCCCTGCAATATCCAACTGCGCAGATCACATTATGTAATTTGTCTTCACTCTTTGACTTGATCCCAAAAAGCAAATGCTCCCTCACATTCTTACGGGACTTTACTTCACCGTCATTTATCTCAAAGTTGATTTTTTTCTTTCTTTCTATCGCCCAAATTTTCCATGGCTGCTCTCTGCTCCTCCTTCATTTCGACTAGCCTTTCTTTTATGATTCAGTTCAGCGTACATTTCCTCAATCATGGGTTTCCATAGCCGAACACGAGCATTTATAAACCAGTTAGATACCTGTTCACATACATACTCGGATCATGGAAAAAAAAAAAGAGCATAGTTAAAGATTAAACGATCAAATTTCCGTCGAGCAAGGACTACGTACCTGGTTTCTCGTCAACCCAGTTTTTAATGCAAGTAAATGCTTCTCTGAATCTTTAGGATACCTGAAAATCCATCAAGTCATATTACATAAAAATATATTTGAGAATTTGGAGCTTAATGTTTATTGGGGGTTCGTAAGTAACATATTTTATAGTAAGAAAACTCACGGATGGAGAAAGTTCTGAAACATCCAGGCTCGTAAGACTGCGACAGAGTTTTCTGGCAAGCCCCTTTGGGGCCTCCATAACTGACGTTCTTTTCGTTTCAACTGTTCGAGAGACAGTTGCTTATGGATGATTGAAGTTTCAATAGCTCTTTCCTTGTCCACTGTGCACAAACTGTCAAGATCTGGCCACTTGGCGAGAATGTAATTGCCAATCCTCTCTCGCAAGTTCTTGTACAGGAAGGAGATTGTTTGAAGAGCAAACTGCGCATGAACACGTGGGTCTAACTCCGTAGCAGCATGGAACGCAGACACAACAATATGAATCTCATCCAAACACTGTTTATATCGGTTGTCCACCTGAGTCAAAAGAAGATAAGCTCATATGAATCAATTTTTTTTTCCATACATCAATTATTGAAACATAAAAACAAAAAAGTGAGCATAATCACATCTCTGAATCGTACCAGTTCTAAGAGTGTCAGCAGCTGGGGTTTGTTTGATTCAGCTGCTTGTGTTAGCAATGGAGCTTCCATTTGGGATTCGAACATAGAATCTGCTTGTGAATATCTCATTTGTTCAAGATTCTCAAGTGAGAATCTTGCAAGCTGAGCGAGTATCTCTTGAACTCCGGTTAGGTATCTTGATGCTTGTGAAGAATGGAAGTGCCTACCAGAGTTCGAACTCATGGGAAGCTCCCTGTTGCTGCAAGGGGCATGTTCCAAGCCTGACCTTATTCTACTGAAACAACGGGTAACTTCATCAGAACAACTCACATGGGAGAACTGGCCAGTGGTTGGAGAAGTTGCAAGACTTAAAACAGGTTCGTTACTGAAATTAGATGAACCATGAGCAAGGTTGCTCAAGTTTGTAACATTTGATGATGAAGCCCATGCATTTGAATTTAAGTTTGCATCAGCCATATGGTTGTTGCTGTCATGGTCTCCGGAAGTTAAATGCAAATGGCTTGGAGTATATGACCAATTTTTGTCTAACATATAAGGTGCCAATGAGTCCAATGAACTGAATGAAGGAGGTAAAACTTGTGATTTCTCCAAGTTTTCTTGAAGATCAAATCTAGCAGCAAGAACGCCGGCAAGTGAAGCAGGTGTAACATGTCTTCCTCCGGCTGTTTGCTCTTGAAACTCGCTGCTACTTATGGGACATAAAGTTCCATTGCCTCCCAAAATGCCTTTTCCTTTCGATGAAAAAAATGCATTGGAATTCGTACTTCCATGCATTTCAGAACCAGAAATCATCGATATTCCATCCATGATGATTAAGCTGATGTTTAATCAATAGCACTAGATGAGTGAGTTGGGCGTTGGGTTTTGAGGAGTTTCATCAAGGACACTTGAAACTTGGCCAGCCATATCCAATGGAGCACTCAATCTTTTTCCATCCACATGATGATTAAGTGATCGACTTTAGGCTGATCAGAGGTAAAAGAATCTCGTTATCTTTCTTCCCATATAAGAACACTCTATATATACTCAATTATAGCGACATATTAAGCCGTAACCAAGCTATATAACAAGAAAATAAAAACAGGAGAGTAAGCCAGATGAATAGTATGACATCCCAATTGATAAGTCCTGGCATCAAATTTTGAAGTTTTATAGTCAAAAGGTGAAAGTTTGATCTCATATTGGTTTCAGACTCCTATCTAGTGTAATAATGCATCAACTAGCATGAAGCAGAAAATTTAACAAAACCTACTTTACTCTGCAAAGGGAGTTCTCAGGCACCAGAAAGAAAGGGAAGTCACTGTAGAGGACTTTACTTGAAGAACCACAAATGGTCCAAACGCTCGACAGCCGATAGCCGTATTTATGTACTTTCCTCCGGTTATCTGGAGAAGAACCAAAAAAAAAAAGGAAAAAAGAAAGAAAGAACAAAAGAAAAGGGCTGTGTAGGTTGAATTGTTACATATGATAGCCAAACGCTGAAATACAAGAGATGGTTTGTTCATAGGAAAGAGGCTAATAAGAAGTCAGTAGCCCCCGGCTTACCTTGCTCAAAGTTTAAACCAAACCAGACATCCAGGAAATGAGTTATATACTTGTATTGCGTATGTCCCCATTCCTGTCTTCTTCTCCCAACAGTTTGCACTCAAACTTGAAACATGCAGAGACGATGGAGGGGAAAGAAAAAGGAGGCAATGCCCAATGTGCGCGTGTTTGAATGGTGAGCGGGACAAAAGGGGCTCATTAATTGAGGCAGGGGGAGGAAGAAAGCGCTGCTACAAAGGGAAAGAGAGGGGGAGAGAGAAGGGACATTTTAGGGGCCACTCATTTCTAAAGCAGGCTTTGTGGGGCCCATTTCTTGTCCTTCCCCCTGATCTCTTTTGTCCTCCTCACTAACCCCATCTTGTTACCTCCTTCTCTGCAACCATCACAGCGCATGTTTTTTTCTTGGCCAACATCACAGCGCATGTTAATTTATTAAAATCATATTAAAATTTATAAAAATATCTTAAAATTTGTAAAATTATTTTAAAAGTTATAACTCATTTTTCGGATTTTCTAAAAATACAAAATATATATACGGATTTTTCTAAAAAAAATATATGGATTCTCTCTGCTCAAGCTTCTGTTCATGGCAGGTGTTAGCTCTTTTAAAACAGGAAAGGTACTGTAACGAGAAAAAGATGAGTAAATGGAGTAAAAAAAAGTCTCTCACTTTCCCTCGAGGCTGCGACAACCAGAGGTGAGTGGAAATAAAAACCACTGTTTTAGCAAAGGGGGTTGCCATAAACCCACATAAAACAAGTGATGAAAAAGCAGAGCTGCAAAGATTTTTGATGAATTTACTATTATATAACTATTAATCAACCTATCAACCCCATGTGCTTGATTGTGTGGGCCAATCCAATCCTATGCGTGTATGAGTTCCAATGAGAGAGGCACCGTAATGAGAACATGCTGAATATAATACATTTGCACGGCCTCTCTGTATCATAGCAAATGACAATCTATCTGAATATTTATCTTAGGATCAGCAGCTATTCATCTCTGAAAGGCCACATCATATCTTCTTGCTTCGAGGCGGATGACGATGCTGTGCTCGTTTGAAAACGCGGTATAGAAGTACTTTTACGTAAGTTGAGTTAAACATGTGAAGCAGATTATCTCGTTTTACGGAAAAACATTGTTAAACATGCGTTAAGTCTTTTTCAAACGCTTTAACAAACAAGCAGGTTGTCTTTTTCCGTACGAGGTTTTCTTCATCTTTTAATGATTTTGGGTCATTAAAAGAAGAAGAAGAACATGAGATTTCAAATGGGTCATAATTATTACATTTGCAGCTTCAGCTCATGAGCGTCCATCTACATTTACAGGGGATGGTTAATGCTTATGTTCACCAGTATAAACTGGTGACGGAAGCTAAGGAGAGGAGAGTGATTAAGGTGACGTGTGGGGCACGTGTAAACTTTTAGGATGGTAGGGATCAGTGTGTTTGTCAAATGTCAGCAAAGTGCCCATTTCTTCCCTCATAAACGACAAAATCAGCTCTCGCGTGCAAGTGGGTCTTAGCCTCCCTCGCCTTTAGCAAAAACCCTCTGCCTTCTTCACAAAAAAAAAAAAAAAAACCCTCTGCCTTTACCCTTTTTTTTTTGCCAAACCCTCTGCCTTTACTTACTCCTCACCTCTAGCAGAAACCTCCCCTTCCTTTATTTCTAATGTTCGTGAATAACAAACATACATATGATTTGAAGGGCTGTGACCAAAATTGCCGAGGTTTTGATGATTTTTAATAAACACATTTGTAGCAACTTTTTATGTTTCATTACTATTTTATATTAACCTGTTTTTTAATATAAAATCTAACCGATCTTTTAAAAATTAAAGAAGTAAATTAACTGATTTATCTGTTCTTTTAAATTAATTTATCTAATTTATAAATTGATATATAATCTAACGATGTGAATAAATATTTCAGAATGTATGGTATAATAAAATTATTTTTTATCAAAAATATTAACTGACTTTTATATTAAAAAATAGAGGTAATATTTTTTGTAGTATCTAATAATCCTATGAATATAATATACTGGTGATATTAAGAGCATTTGGTTTCCAGATTGGAAACCTATGTTTTATGGCAAGATTTAAGTTTTATCCAAGCATTCACATTTTTCAGAAAAGTAATTCTGGAGATAAAATCTATATTTTAAAAAAAATTTGTTGTTAAATAAAACTCTTTCTCCTAATAAATTTTTACTTTCCTCCTTTTTCTTTCTTTATTTTTCCTATTCCCTACTTACTTTTTACCACGTAAATGTAAAAGTTATTCTAATAATAACTTCTCAAACACAATTACCTTTTCAAAACTTATATTTCACCTCGAAATTCATAAAAGCTATTCTCCTAAAATTTATTACCCAAAACATAAATTTTACCTTGAACTCTAGGTTATAAATGGAAGACCCATATCCACTTTATACCTCAAATTCATATCCTCGTATCTTGTTAGTTTGCTTTAATTTTAAGAATAATCCCCCGGACACTTGAACAGCAAAGTGAATGCAATGACACGAGGGTTTTGGAAAGAAGCCGCTTATATTTGTCCGGCAAAAATATGGTGCGAACAGATTTTTTCATTTTTAATCTAAGTGGCTTTAACTAGCACTCTCAATTTCAATAGTAGCTACATCAAATTCCTTGTATCCGGTATCTATTGTCAAATTCTCCAATTACAATCATCATGTGTCGTATTTTTTAAAAAAAATATGATACATAACCTTGGCTTATCATGTTGTGAAAGCTAACATCTTCCGTAAACAAGCGCTAAACTGTGTACAAAAAGTACACGAATGCCATCCTAAACCAAGTCCCCTGTTGGGTTGTAAGCTTTCGGCCCACCCATAAGAAACAATTCCAATTGAATTGAGGCCCAATCTCAGGCCCAGTTAACAAATCAAGCCCATTTTCAGTGTGTTTTCCCATGTGGCCAACAATCTGCCTGTCTCTTTAAGATTGTCCCCGTCTGAGAATATGGTAGAGAAACATTTTTACGTAAATCGAGATAAATATGTGGAGGATATTATCTCGTTTTGGGAAAAAACACTATTGTGCATTTGACTCTTGGAAACGTTGTTAATTCCAAACAAGCCCATTATCTATATACTATAGTAATACAGTGAGGGTTAAACTATAAGGAACAGCTCCGTTAACTTGTGATCAACATTGTGATTTGTCTAAAGACCTCAAAAAACAACCAAGTATTGAATTGATAGTGTGATTGTCTTAGATTAATTATGTATATGCAAATATCAAAGAGGAACATTTTCATGGTGAACTGTTGATACTGATAGCTAGTCACAGCTCAGAGAGTCACGCGTTGAGGAAAGTGGGATCACAAGATTCTCTCACTTTATGGCCCATGCCGTTGAAATGAGGGTTGACATTTCATTTAAGCCGCACGAAAAAGAGTTTCTGAACTGCCCCCACCTACCATCCCTCCCTTTAATCTCTCCCATGTTTATGCCACCCAGCCCCCCACTTTCTTCTATTTCCATAGCTCCCATCCTCTCCTTTTCACCTTCCATTCAATAATGCTGCCACTAAACATGCATGGCATCAAGTTTAGTTGTTTCTGGGGATGATTACTATCAAGTATCAATGAATGAATACAATCACAAAAAAAAAAAGTCTAATAGAAACTTATTGTCTATATATATATTATTGTGATTTCTTACGTAGAATGTATTGTCGCATACTGTTCATTTGTTGTGAGACTTTTTGGTAACTATATTTTCTTCCTGGTATCTAATAGTTACTCTATGTTGTTTTTATCTGCATCAATTCAATCACTTCCTCTTTTTCCTTTTATGGCATATGCCAACTTGTTATGAACTATATTTTAATCCATTTATTGGGTCAGCCAGGAACTGAGTCACTAAATATTATCTCTCTCTAAAGATGGAAGCTTTCAGTCGAATTTTTAAACGCCGCATTACCACAAAAATAAACTGAATCTTCGTTTGAGCAGAACTGTATTCATCATGTGATAGCTTTTGAACCAGTTTTCTAATGAATATAATAATAACAGCGCTAAGTCTTGATCTCAAATCAAGAGTATGTAATCTGCCCACGACAATATACAAATATACAACCGCGAATTCGTGAGATAATGGCTAGTGATCGATGAGATAAGCCCATTTTTTTATTAATAAGTTATAAGAAGAAATAAAACAATCAAAGTAGCATTTATCTAGGTAGAATCACTTATAGCATTAAGGATGAGCATAAATGGAGACAGAGATCATTAGCAGCAACTGCTTAATGTAGTATTTAATAGTAATTAACTAACTAATGTTGTGCATGGAGTGTTGAGATGGCAAGGAGGGCAAGTTTCTGAAGGTTGAGCTTCACTACAGTGTCCGTGAACATCTTCGTATCTTCAGCAGTATTCCCCGGCGGTATGTCCACGATATACGACTCCACAACAACCGTGTACACCTTCCCCTCCTCCGTCTGAAACTCATTCGCTGACGTGACGGAGCGATAGTCTTTGAGTCTGTGCTGGCCACTGACAATCCTAAAGCTCAGTATGTGGTTGTCATCGTCTAAGATCTCGAGCCTCTCGGTGCTGGTGGATGCCGGGAGGCCTGAAACCACCGTGACCTCCCTGATGCTGCCAACGCCGCCGTCACCTTTCATGTTGCAGCTCTTGATGAAGTGCTTGTATTTCTGAGGGTTCTCGAAGCTCCGTATGAAAGCCCACACATTTGCGGCCGGAGCTTCGATTCTCTGCGTTATTATGGAAGTGCATGTGTTGGGACGAGCTTCAAACTTGTGATATTTGTTGATGATGGGCTCAAGTACTGCAAATTCTGCTTCTGTTAGACCATGAAGCTGTGATTCCGAGGCCATTATTGGAAGAGCTATGAGTAGTAAAGTTGGGCTCTCACATACAAATATATATGTGTGTTTGCCCCGGACAGTTCAGCTATGTATGTGTGTATGTGGATATATATATATATATATATATCAGCAAGAGAGATGAGGACCATGTGTGGATGTATTTAAATATACGTGTGCGTACGCACGTCTCGTCGTTTAATCAAAAACTATATTTTACTTGTAAACTAATTAGTGAATGAAAGGGGCAGGGGTGGACCATATGTAATCTAGCGATGTGAGGGAAAAGGTGTTGTTTCTGATTTTTAATATGCTGGGATTTGTCTATGGCGACTTGACAAAGGAAATGGTCAAGTAAGATTGGGTGATTCCGTCGTTCTTTTGAGGCCTCCCTCTCTCACACACTCATATTATAATATCAAATCTCTGAAAAAGGGTATACTCATTTTTTTGGCCGGGTATAATTGTAGTGATGAGCACTGAAATTATTTCTATGCCACTTGACACATTCATGTTTGTGAACTTGCTTATGTGCGAAGTTTAGGAAAGCATAGCAATGTGTGTTGGGATTCTTCATGGTTTGTTAGGAGCTAGCAGTAGCCCCCTATTCATATTACTAATTGCACCTCCATTTAATGAAAGCATAATTCAATCATGAGATTCCACACGAATCAATGACTCAAAATAAATAATTGGTTGTAAGGAGAGAAATCTGGAAGCCATATAAAGAGGAGGGACTCCTTAATAGGGAAAGTGTGATTGGACCGACGCATTTTGTCCTTGCCTTCGTCTTCGTCTTTGTCTCAGGGCTCAAATCATTGGCAGTTTAATTAAGGCTGATGAACGTAACGTTACCGTTTTACTATTGGAGGAGCACCTGATAATGGCATGACCCTTCGAGCTTATAAACGCCATGCCTTTTCTTGCTCTCCTCATCAATATCTGTGCTCACTTCAATATATTTAATTCTGGTATCGAAGTTTTGAGAAGCATGCATAAACAAATCATATCAGCTCATATTACATGATGGGTGATTCCAATCAGAGCTCCACAATCTATGCATCAGATAAGGTAAAGAATACGATATTAATTAAATAAAAAGTTATGCGCTTTCCTGCTCTGTGCATGCAAGAGAATCTACTTTTACAATCTACGTGTGTCTTCTTTAATATAACATCTCAATTGTTTCATTATAGTGTATTTATGTTGAGGGCAAAATGAATTATACTCTAACTTGTATATAGTTTGTTAACGTTACTACAGTTACATGAGTTCTTTTGAAATAATATAGTCATCACTTCATCACTTGTCCAATTAATATATTAAATAAATAAATTATCCAAAGTTGATAAATCCATTTACATCATCTCCAGAAACCATTTTTTCTTTATGTCGCAGCTAACGATCCTTTTATAGCAGTAGCAGACACCACTGATGTTATTATTAATACATTAAGAATTTAGACTCATCTATTGTTATTATTACTCCATACATGCATCTTCATCGTAATTGTCCATGCAAGTTGCAACTCCTACATGCAAAAGTAAAATTCATTTCCCACTGCAGTTACATTATTCTTATGTCGAAAAACTATATATGTGCGTTGCTCTGATCCACATGAAAACTCCTGCAACGCATTTTCAGTGCGTAGGAGCATCTTCTGTAGAGGTTGGACCCTTTACGGTCTTGTCTGTATCAAGCATTTCTCCGATAGACTGACAATTGAATCTGCAATGACTCTAGCACTGGATTTCATGTAACCACCTGAAACGTGGTGGTGTTATATGAAACAAACGCAAAAAAAAGTATTGGAATAAGCTTAGAAAATACTTGAAGCAGCAAACCTGATGTGAGCATGACAATTTGAATGTTCTTTTCTCGAGCAAACTCGAAGACTTTCTCATCTCTTTGCACAATCCCTTCAGGACTGATCTGCATGTACAAACCAAAACATGCATCACCTACGGTAAATTGAAGGAAAACCAACCAAAAATATACTCTTACAATGATTTATTTGTTTCGCACAGAAACTATACTGATAGGATAAAGTAATCGGCCCAGGAAGTCAATAAATGGAAGTTGATTATCTGCTACAATAAAGTAAGCTCGTAAATGACTTTACCTTCAACCCGCCTAATGGGTCACCATCAAGGATGTCAGTCCCAGCATTATAAACAATCAGCTCAGGGTCAAAACTATTCCCAGCAACCTTGAATTACATTAAAAGAAAAATATTAGCTGACAAACCTATTTGAATATCAGTTCCATTGTAGCATTTTGGTCAATCCCTTGCCCTGAACTTTAAATGGTACTCCCTCCCTTTCTTAATCTACAGATTTGGATATGTCAAAATTTCTAACCTTCGTAACATGCTCTTAACTTATTTCAGTAAACATAAGACTGTAATCGGAAAATATAATTAATGTCACATGAAGAATATGAAGATTGAATGGATATACCTAATATTAGTCGGTTAGTGAATTACTAAGACCAACAAAGATTAGATCAATGTCTATGATGAAATACCTGAAGTGCTTTGTCTAATTTCTGCAGGTACTCTTCAGTAAGTGTCCCACTCTGAAAACGAGATCAGAAAACGAGTAATCAACATAAAATCAGATCAGAGCATTTAGTATCAACGCAATCAAGGCGTTCACTGAGATAATGAATAGGTACCTTCACTTCAACTTTCTGATTTATGTAATTCCTCGCCTCATAGTCCTAAATAGGGAAAAGGGGGCAAAAGAACAGGATATAACAGATTGTTATAAGTTGACCCAGATTCAGAAAAAGGATAATAACACTACCAGGTATGTCGCACAAATAAAGATGATCTGTTGCAAAGCATTACAGTGAAAAAGGTAAATGCTACTTGTATTAATAAAGCCATTTTCAATACTGTATCAGTAGCACTTTTCCCTACATATTTTGTTTAATTCTGCATGCTGATTGCTCACTATTGTTTGTAGATCAACAAGTTTTTGACCCCTGGTTTGAAAGAAAAACAGAAAAATTGTCTTATATGCTTTTCAGCCCACAGACAGCAATGGGATACCGATAGAGAAACTAGGACAATGATGCACAAAACCAAGGCAAAGGACAATGATGATGGCATAACATTTCACCAAAAAAAAATTTATGGCATAACAACAACATGCAGGATGCTGACAGCATTTTAGTCAGCATCCTTGAATAGATGAGGGGAACGAACAGAAAAGAACAAGTGCTTAAAGAAATAGAAACTAGGTGGCAGATTGAGGAGTGGAAAACTCACAAAAGGATATATTCCAGGGTTGTACATATCCAGGATATAGACACGGCCTGCCATTACAAACCAAGTGAGCGGAACCCAAGAAATATTAATTCAAACACCAGGAGAAATTGTTTTGGCCTTACTGTCATTGGCAAAGTCCATTTCATGACCGTTTCCTTGATGTGCATCAAGATCAATTATCATCACCCTGTGTATTTTGCAGACAAATACAGAAACGGCTTATTTACATAAGTAAACGTTACTTAGCAGCAGATGGTACCTTGAAATAGTATATCCTAGATGTGACAGCACCTTGATACATTCAATCGAACAAATGCAAAGTGGATGCATAAAGAAATATCTGCATAAGCACAAAATCCACCTCCTCTTTCAGCAGAACAGTGATGGAAACCTCCTCCTACATTAATGGCCCATCCTCTCTCTGTTGCAAGTTTTGCTGCCAATATAGTTCCTCCAACCTATCATTTGAATGGTAGTTGATAATGAGAATTAGGATTAGTAAGGGGAATTAGGGGTAATAGTTGGGGTAACTAGTTTAATATCTCTATAAACAGCATCTTGAAGGGTGTAATTGGAGTCTAGCGATTGATAGTTTATTGTTTTGCTCTAGTTTAGGAGAGTCAAACAGACTTCAAAAAAATATTACATCACCTGCTTTCGAAAAGGGAAAAGAACTTTCTGTTGCACAAGATAATTAGGTAGTAATGCCACAGGAGGGACCTGTATAGAAACCACCAAGTAAAAATTCAATTGAAAGCATGCTGTTATAGAGAGCAAGAAAATGAGGCTTTCCATCTCGCCATATCAGTTTCTTTTACTCTACCATGTCAACATAGAATTTTATTATAATTTGCACACAACCTTCACAAGAAGTAAGAAAAGGAGCCCCACCACTAGGGAAAGGGAGCATTGGCAAGGAAATTGGAACAAAAAGCAAATGTTTTAGGCATGCCGCCTGCAACCTAGAGGAACATACCTCAACTATCCTAGCAACATTTGAACTTTCTTCAGGCTATTCAAGTATGATTCTGAATGTACCTATGAAGGAAATGGAGGAAAGAAAACTGGATTCAGCTTCACAATATAATTCACTTAAATCACTTTACTTTTAGAGAGACTGTCATTTATTTTTATGAATTATGCCAACAGTAGACAAAAAGATACATCCAGTATTTTCAAATTGACCTCCAAAGAAACATGAAAGGTTTTCCCTCTTTTGTGGGTGGAACAGTCCCTAGAATTCTTGCCCATCATATTTAAAACAATTGTAAATAATGTAACTTAATACTAATAAATTTTAGGGAAAATTACTACCAAGTCTCCCCAAAAAATGTAATATTAAAGTATCAATACTAAGTTAGCAGCACGATGTTATTTTATGCAATGAAACTTCTTATAGTATGTTGCTCCAGTGTTATGTAATTATTTGATAATTACATCCCTTCTTTGAGACCTAATTCCCCCATAAATTTATGTACGGCAATAATTTTGAAACATAATTATTCACTTGTGATTACCACTAGAAGATCATCGTTGGAAGCTTCCAGAGGCTCAACAATGCAACTTTTATCCAAAATACCAAGAGAGATGAGGAATTGACAAACGTGCCCCCATTTAGACGAATCAAATGGGTGCCTGCATCAAAAAATGAGTAGTTGAAGGGCATCAAAGCCATCAAGTCAGGATTCAGCCTGCTCAGATCACAGCTAGAGAAAGGCCATAAAAGAAAGAAGACAAAGCAAACAATACCTCAAAAAAAAAAATCTATCATTCCATCATATTAATCATTAAATTTCCATATATTCCTCTACCAGTTTTAAGAATTAAATTGAAATATGCCAACTGAAGATTTCAACTTATGATATGAAAGATGAGTTGATGGACCCTGCAACTTCTCAAAATTTTCTTAAGCATAGCAGCATCTCGCTGTGATTCACACAAATCTGCCTCTGGGAATTGTGATCCATAACGAGCTACTAAAACACGATACTCCCCCAAAAAGTTAATGACGTCGATATGTTATGCTGATAACCAGCAGAAGCTTTCGGAATACATGCCTGTTTGATAACCATGGGCTTATTTTCATAAGCACGTTTAACAGTGCTTTTCCTCAAAACGAGACAATTTCCTCCACATATTTGCCTCGACTTATGTGAATAAGCACTTATAAGTGGCTTAGGGCAATTTACCAAACGGCCCTTATCTCACCCCCACCCAAGAACAAAAAGTGAAAAGGGACGACGTGAGCTTAATAGAAAACATATAGAATCATCATCACCCAAGAACTTCAGCAATAAAACATGACAAAAGAAGTCTGAACTAAGAAATCAAATGCATGACTTCTTACAATTTCTCAATGCCGAGAAACTCTATATCTTACGACTTCGAGTAGATAAGTGGAACCTGGTTTATTAGAGTTATTAGTCCAAAAGGCCACCGTTCAAAGAGCAAACAGATTTAAGCATAATTGGTTTA
>JANTPZ010003976.1:0-14621 GCA_025593235.1 Vachellia pachyceras
AACCCTTTACTAAAATTTTGTATTAAAAAAAATATGTTTGGCCCATTCTATTGCTGGTTCCATCATGATCAAATATTATTAATAAAAATGAAAAGATTAATATACAGGATACCCAGCGTGAGCATCCCAACCTAGTGAGGAGCTTGGCTTTTCAAGCACTTCTGACTATGGAAAATATCTTGGAGTTCCGTGAAGAAGGCTACTTATCAATACATTGTGGATAAGGAAAAGCTAAATTGAGTTGCTGGACGGCTAGTTCTACCTCTCTTGCTGGAAGGCATACCCTTGCTACTTTAGTGGCTCAAGCTATTCTTCTTTAATGCAAACATGTGATCTTCCGATGGCCATCTATGATGAGATTGAAAAGAATGCTACAGTTTTTTTTTTATCATTTTTTTCCCGAAACATCTAGAGAAACTAAGATTCATCTTGTAGCGTAGAATGATGAATGTAAAGAAAATAAAAGAGGTGGTTTAAGTGTTCGTCATGCTAGACTGCAAAATAAAGCCTCTATGATAAAGGCAGGAAGGGGTTTGATTAATAATAACAAGGATGCTTTGTGTACTAAAGTTGTGAGAAGTAAATATTAATGTGGAAACATGTGTTACAAGGAACCAAAAGTGTGGTTATGGGGGTGATGCAGTTGTCAGGTGGAAACATGAAAAACAAGGAAATCTTTCCATCAAATCGGCTTACAATGTATTCAACAGTGATTATTCTAAAGAAAATCCTCTATGGAACAGAGTTTGGAAGTTGGGTTTGCCTCAGAGGTGAAAATCTTTTTTCTGTTCTTTTTTTTATTACACTACACAACATATTACTGACCATTAAAGCGAGTGACAATAGGAATTAGTGAAATGGCATCCTACATTTGGTGTAATTAAGATGTTGAAGGTTCAGTACATGTTTTACGTGATTGCCTTGAGGTTAAGTCCTTGTGGCTTTTCATCAATTGTTAAGCCTGGTTGAGATTTTTTTAATTGTGAATTCTGATGTCTCAGTGAAAAGGTGGGTCAAGACTCAAGATGATGGTCCTTGGAAAGAATTTTTTTTTTTTTGTCACTGTCTGTTGCCTTAAATGGAAATGACGCAATGCAAAAGTCTTTGACGATAGCCATTCTACTCAAGGCTAAAGCCATTTCGTCGAGTCTTAGTCCAGCAAAGATACAAAGTTAAAATTCAAATTATTAAAAGGTCGAATGACGTCCAAACCCGAATGGGAATAGACAGATGAGTGATTATCAATGTTGATGGAGCTTACTCTCTTAAGTGGAAACGGGACGGGAATAATAGACGTGTTTGCTTGAGAAATGATTCTTCGAACGCAACGACACTTATCAACGATGGAACTAATGTTCTTCGTGATAACTGGGATTTAATCCTTATGAGTCATAATATGCTGCAACGAAGTTGGTTAGTTGATCTTAATCATATTGACAGAGCGATGAACTTTGATACTGATTGGCTAGCCAAGCATGCTTTAAAGAGGCACCCTGGATTTCACCCTTTTTTCTTAATCAAAACAAAAATAATTTTTGTGTTGATATCTATGTTTTGATTATAGCAAATGAGTTTTTGTATTTTGCAGGAATTATAGATACAATCATACAAATAAACTAAACATCTTAGTGTTAGATTTAGCACTTGATCATATCACTCATGCACTCGAGGACTAAGTTTCTACACTAAAGAAAATGTTTTGAAAAATCTTTATTATGATTCTCGAGTAAAGATTTTACATACTAGAGTATTCATTTTGAAGTTTTAAACTCAACACTGTCAATTACATTCAAGTATAGAGAAGAGTATTTAATAATTCTCAAGTATAGATTTTGCATACTCGAGTATCAACTTTCAAAATGAAGTTTTAATCACAACACTTTCAAGTACACTTGAGTATGGAAAAGAGTATTCATTGTTGCACTCGAGTATACCATTTAATACTCGAGTATTGATCATTAATGAAACATACTCTCAAGTGCCCTTGAGTATGAATAAAAGTGTTAGTACCTTGAAATGTACAAGCACTTGAGTACGGTTGTTCATACTTGAGTATCGAAGGTGTTTATGAACACTTTCAGGTGCTCTTGAGTTTAGATAAAAGATTTGTATTTAGAACACTACAAGTACTCGAGTATGGTAATTCATACTGAAGTTGTTCAGTATACTGAAGTTGTTTTAGAATACTTTGACATGCTCTCGAGTATGATGAGTGCAAGTGTCTCAGAACATCAGAAGCACTCGAGCACCAGCTTATATATTGCACCCAAATATTGAGCATTTTTAGAAATACCTAGCATGCTCTCGAGTACAATTGGAAGTTGAAAGTCTTTCTACTCTAATACTTCTAGTGGCACTCAAGTACTCATGAAAGTATTGTGTAAAGCACTTGAGCAATTCATTACACAATCAAGTTTCACTTACAAAATTTCAGTTATGATAAAATGAATTTCAAACAACACTCGAGAAATGTTTTTTACACTCAAGTAATTCTTAAACACTCGAGAATATACTTTATCTTTCTTAAATTGACTTTGTCTCATGTTGTTAGAAGCTTCGAATTTATATGTACTCTTTCCTTTTTCATGCTCAACTAATTTAAATCTTATATGTCTTCCTAAATGCTTCTTTTTCCTAATTAACAACATGGTACGACCTTCTACTTAATGACAATGGGCTTGTTTGGAACAACATTTCCAAAAGCCAAACGCACGTTCAACAGTATTTTTCAGCAAAATGAGATAATCTCCTCCACATATTTACCTCAGCTTGCGTAAAAGTACTTCTCTACCGCATTCTCAAACGGGCACCATGCTTTGTGTTAGAAGCATTTAATGCAGAACGTTGAATAATAAAGCTAAGTGCACCGTAAACAATGTAATACCCTTAGTTTATACCATTTAACATATCCAACGGAAGCATTTGAAATCACTTTAATTGGCCACAACTTGTGAAAAATGATGTTAAAAAATCTTTATTTTCGTTTTACTATTCATAACTCTTAAAAAATGGCCTTAACTTCAAAAAATCATAATAATTTTAGAAAAATCGAAATTGAGTGATTCCAAATTTTATGAAAAGATAACTGAACAAACTTGAGACATTATACATCAGACATTAGTTTTTAATGTATTTTCTTCATTTAATTATCATAGCTTTTGCATGTTTATTATGATAATTGCATCTATAGGCAAATTATGAAGATTGTCTTAAATGTCCCTGGTCGGTTATATATGTGGAAGCAAAAATAAAGTAAGACTAGTATGACTCTGATAAGGTATAGAGATACAAGTCAAAGTCATAGGCACTTATAAGAGTACAAGGTGCTGGACCGACTTACTATGACAAAGCTGCATGAATTAAGTCATTAGATTATCTCATATGTAATCACGCCACCACGCCCTTTGACCTAAGATCATCATGGATTCCTACATGAGAGTTGCTAAGTTTTGACTTAGTCAAAAGTCACCTTTAACCGGGTGATGATAAAGGCTATAATCGAGTTTAGGGATCTTTCATGTGGAGAAATATGAATGATCAAGATGAGATTTGTCCCTCACATTAGTTGAGAGATATTACTGGACCCCTCGATGAGTCAGTCTGAGAATTGAGATTTTCTTCATTTAATTATCATAGCTTTTTCATATTTATTATGATAATTGCATCTATGGGCAAATTAGGAAGACTCTCCTAAATGTCCCTAGTCGGTTATCTATATGGGAGCAAAGATAAAATAAGACCAGTATGACTCTAATAAGGTATATAGATACAAGTCAAAGTCATAGGCACTTGTAAGAGTACAAGGTACTGGACCGACTTACTATGACAATGCTGCATGAATTAAGTCATTAGCTTATCTCATATGTAATCACGTCACCACGCCCTTTGACCTAAGATCATCATGGATTCCTATATGAGAGTTTTTAAGTTTTGACTTAGTCAAAAGTCACCTTCACCCAGGTGATGATAAATGCTATAATCGAGCTTAGGGATCTTTCATGTGGAGGATTGTGAATGATCAAGATGAGATTTGTCCCTCACATTAGTTGAGAGATATTACTGGACCCCTCGATGAGTCAGTCTGAGAAATGAGATTTTCTTCATTTAATTATCATAGCTTTTGCATGTTTATTATGATAATTGCATCTATGGGCAAATTAGGAAGATTGTCCTAAATGTCCCTAGTCGGTTATCTATGTGGGAGCAAAGATAAAGTAAGATCAGTATGACTCTAATAAGGTATATAGATACAAGTCAAAGTCATAGGCACTTGTAAGAGTACAAGGTGCTGGACCAACCCGCTATGACAAAGCTGCATGAATTAAGTCATTAGCTTATCTTATATGTAATCACGTCACCACGCCCTTTGATCTGAGATCATCATGGATTCCTACATGAGAGTCGCTAAGTTTTGACTTAGTCAAAAGTCACCTTTAACCGGGTGATGATAAAGGCTATAATCGGGCTTAGAAATCTTTCACGTGGAGGAATGTGAATGATCAAGATGAGATTTATCCCTCACATTAGTTGAGAGATATTATTGGGCCCCTCAATGAGTCAGTCTGAGAAATGTATAGCATTACTGTAATGATTGTTCGTTTCTAAGATCATACTACTCAGGGATCGAGAAAGTAATGGTCAGAAATAAGAGGATGACATCATTCATGCCTCATCCTTGACCGAGATATCGTGTGACAAAGGGATGTGATGTGATTGCATGAAAGGTTGTGTCGTGTTAATGATCCTCATGTGATTTGGGTAGTCACAACGTTTTGCTAGAGGTCACTTGCAACTTGTGGGCTAATGCTGAGTTTAGCTCACTACTAACTTCATATGGGTCTACAAGGTCGCATGCAAGAACAACCCAACATGAGCTTTAATTCTAGGGTTTATTCGAATTATATATATAAAAATTCAAAATGACAACAATATTATATGTTGGTTTCAATATTTAATTTATTTAATAAATTGAATAACTAATATTAATATTCAGATTTAATTTATAAAGATAAATTAAATTTATTGACTCATTATTTGGATTAATTATATGAATATGATTTGATCAAATCAGATTAATCCAAATTAGAATTGTAAAATTCGAATTTCATGTTTTGAATTTCAAATTTGAAATTTCAAGATTAATGAAGATTAATCTTGAATATCTTTTGAATTTCAAATTTCAAGATTAATAAAGATTAATTTTGAATATCCTTTCTGAAATTCAGATTTTTCAAGATTGGTCAAGAATATCTTTTGAAATTCGAATTTCAAGATTAATAAAGATTAATCTTAAAAATCTTTTGGAATTCGAATTTCAAGATTAATAAAGATTAATCTTGAATATCTTTTGAGATTCAGATTTTCAAGATTAATAAAAGATTAATCTTGAATATCTTTATTTGGATTTTCAAGATTGATAAAAGATTAATATTAGATTATGATACTCTCAATGAGTTCTATAAATATGAGGACTCACAAGCAAGATAGATATGCAATTCGAATTTGATTGTAAGCCATAGAAACCCTAGAGAGAGTGAGACATGAGAAGTGCTAGCATGCTGCAATTGTTGGGAACTATTCGCATAAATACCGTTAGAAAGAGACGATTAGAGGCGTCGGCTCCTTGAGATCATGTGCAAGAACGCGAAAAGCTTGTGAAGGTTGTGGGCGTTGGGAACTAAAAAATAACCAAACACAAAGGAAGCTATAAATTCAAGAATCGAAAAGGTATTACACTATCTCCTCGGTCTAAACGCCTTTGGCAGATCCATATGTGGGATTAGAAAATTTTAACTTGTAATCGTTTCTTCCACTGCTTGTACGTTCTAATCCCAACAATTTGTTCATACTTGATCCAATTGAAATAAGATTGCTTTAACATGCAATATTAATGCCTTTGGAGCATTTTGAACTATTCTAGCTTGCTTGAAAATTAAGTCTACTACTACACGTGTTATTAATTATAATCAACACATAATACCCTTATGAGTATTTACAACTTTTCACAAATGCTCATCAAGCACTTACCAAACCTCCAAGCATTCTCCTTTTTTCTTCTTGGATATAAGGTTAGCCCTAGGGTTTGGTTACATTGATAGGGTAAGACTCTTGGGAATCTTAGTAGCATAACAACTATTGCATAATCACATATCATGCATTTAAAACATAATACATGCTCAACTTACTTAACCTTGAAAATAAAATGTTATGCATACCTCATTTGTCACACAACATAGCATAGAGACAAATCTTCATCATGTCATAGCTTTATCATTCATACCATGGCATATTAACTAAATCATAGCAAAGCAAGTAATTATGCAACAAATACAATAAAATTCAATTAAAACAATAATTACTAAACTACCTATTCTTCTTACTTTTCTTGGCCTCTTGGGTGTCAAGTCCCTCCTTTCTAATGTTCAATGGTCTTAGATAACACATAAATGAACAACACATTAAGACCATTGATCACATTACTTCTTCCTAACTACTTCTACTTACTCCCTTTAACCTTAACTTTGCATCTTTGTATCCTTAGGCTTAAACATTTATCTAACATGCTTCTCCATTATAACGTTGCATGTAGATTTCATTTTTAAGCTTCAATAGCTCAAAAGAAACCTTCTTCTCTATTAATTACTCAAAACAACAACTTAAGGGGGCATATTGCACAAAATTTCAATCTTTGTTTCTAATTCTTTCAAACTTGGTTTATCACTTGAACCCTACACAATTTTTCATTTTAAACCATTGGAAGCATCAAAATCATAAAATCACACTCCTTCCCTATGTTTCTGTTCTGGCCGAAAAGTTCATAAAAAGGGAAAAATGTGATTTTCAACTTCTTACTTCTTATACTTACATAACTTTGTTCCTAAACCAATTTCCATGCATCATTTTATTCAAAACATCACTTCTCTTTCAAGTGGAAAATTGGACAGCACCTCCCCTTAGGGTTTGAAATCCCAAAATTCATACAAGCTTCAACCCAACACAAAACGCACACCAATCAACTCCTTAACTTGCATAGAGTTGTTTGGTACCAATTATTTGATCTAAATCTCTCTCTTTCTCATTTTCACTCATAAAAAACCTAACTTTTCAGCAGCAAAATTCCGGCCTAATCCAAGAAAATAAACCGATAGAAATGAAGAGGAAGGTCCAATGAGTAAGAATATGTAAAAAATTGCATCAAAACTTGTTTTACCTTGGATTTCTTGGAGATTTTTGTTCTTCAATGGCTTCCTCTTGTCCACCACTCTTCTCACTGGTTTGGGAATGATTAAGCATGAAAAATGGGCTGGAGATGATGAAAAAGATGGCTTTAATGACAAGCCAAAATGATCCAATCATTGTGATTCAATCTTGCTTTAAAATGGTGATCCAATGTTTGATGTTTTGACAGCCCAAAAGCCCCTTTTTCTGTCTTTAATAACTGACTTTAAGGCCTGAAAAATGAGGAGAAAAATCTGTCTTCATGTGCTAATTTGCAATGGTGACAAGTGTCCCTTTAATCCTGTGCAACTTAGATTGATAAAGTAACTTTATTCTAATAAATTCTACCACTTGTTTGAGATATGTTACTTCTCCTTTTAGTTATCAAATATGGTCTTTACCAGTGGCATATCGCATTTATGGCAGTTTTACTTTTGGAAACTTTATGTTTCCATAAATTTACTTTATACTTCTGAAAAAGCTTTTATGCAATTTTTTGATTGTTAACCTGATATGAGGTCACCAAAAACTCCCAAATTTTTTTCTCATACTCTCACACTTTTTCTTTCTTTAAATGGCTTTCCGGAATAATTTTAATTAATTTTTTTTAAAAGAAATCATAATTTAGGGTTTTTTCCAGGCCTTTTCTCTCTGATCAGGGAAATTGTTTCTCATTTTCTCTTGGAAACAATTTTATAAAATACTAGAATTTTCAAGCTATTTTTCCTTAATTTGAGATCAAACATGTGAGGCCTCTAGATATTTTAAATAATCATTTTGACTATTTATTTATTTAAATACCCAACAATTAAATGGCCAATAAAATTTCCGTAACAAAAACAAAGGTCATTTTAACCCAAACTGAGTCTCACTCACTGATCAGTAAATGGTGTCTTAAATTTTTTTTGATATTTTGGTCAAACTTTGACCAAAATACCCTTAGACTTTTTCATAATTACCATCATGCCCTTGATCTTTAGCTTATTTTCCAAATGGTCCTTTAACTTTGGCTTATTTGCTAAGATGCCCTTACACTTTTACTTATTTGCCAAAATACCCTTGAATTTCTTTCAAAATTTTTACTTTAGTCATTCCTTTAAAAATTATATTTAGGTCCTTAATTTCTAACATATCTTCCTTTCTCTGTCTTTTGGAACCTTGTTATACTTTTTGATATTTACCCTTTCCTTGTTCTTTCTGCTTTTGTATATACTTTTTGATATCTTCCTTTCTCTATCTTTTAACTTTTCTTTACTGAGTCAAAATGCTACGTAGTTTCAGGAAATCATTTTGCCTAGGAAGAGACTTCTCAAAAGTAGCATATATCATTCATGCTCGTTCTTAAACTATTTGGCCCAAAAATCGGGATGTAACAATCAAGGTTCTCTCTAACTGACATTTATGGCTTTCCAATTATAAATACAAGAGCATTAAAGATGGAAGGATATATAACAACTACCTACGAGCTTGCATTTAATACTTGTTCAACTGCTCCATCTGTTACATTCTCTCAAGTATTTATTCTTCAGTTTTTAGTATTCAATTCTTATGAGAGAATTTTTGCTTGTCAAAAACATTATTTCTGAGAGAAACTCAAGCTTAGAAATCTTGAGAAAGTTGTAGTAATTACACAAGATAAAGGGGAGTATTATCTTCTGTTTTTCTGAGTCAGTGAGGGGAGTGTGACTTCACCTTGTAAAAGTTTTAAGAGCCTAGGAATTTTGATTCATAGTGAATTTGCAAATCACGTTAGTGCTATGAGAACTGGACATAGCTCAGAAGTATTGGCCACGATAAATCACTGTGTTGATTTGTTCCCTTCATTTTCTTGGTGACATCTCTCTAAAACTTTATTATTTGCTTTTCAAGATTAAATTTTTTAAATTCCCTCTTGGTCAAATCCTATTCTAATAGTTTATGCATCTTCAAATTCAACTTGAACCTCATAATCAAGGGATGGCATTCCACTTTTTTTTTAATAATACTGGAATTTATTGATTAGAAAGAGACAATACATCTAAGTTAGAATATATCTAACTTTTGTCATCCTCCTCCTCTTGTAGAAAATATAGAGTGAGCTTGATCAAAGAGATAAAAATTTTCACAATCTATGAGAGAATTTCGCTAATGTATTAGCGTCTATTATGGACCCCTTGTAATTATGGGTGACCACAACTTGTTAGTTCCTGTGAACAAAAACCCCCGACATCACTATCACATCCTTAAAAGGGTGATCCCTCTCATAGCCTTTGAGAGCATTCTATTTATTAAATGGGCCATTTGGCCTTCACAATGGAATAAATATTTTATCATATTTATTGTGTGGGAAAATGATAAAAAAATGTGAACCATAGACCCACTAGCCTAATCCATAAACCCTAAATTATCTTATTGTATCCCTTTGTGTCATGCGAAATTTGAGAATCTCAGTCAATATCCTAACCCATGGTGCAAGTACCTTTCACATGAAATTCTTCCCATCTTTGGCTGTTACTACCACCAATATCTATACCGACGGTCACTCTACCCAAGCTCACACCCCAGGTTTTGCAGTGAGAGGACATAAGGGGGAGAATGTATCAGTTTGGAATATTGAAATATTGGTGATCTTACAAAATTACCCTTCTTTTTTATGAAAAAGGAAATACACCCTCACTGGAGCATCATTATTGGCTGGGAGGCCCATGGTCTAAGAGCTTTGACATCAACGGCTTTTCTTGGAGCACCACTTCTGTTTTTAATTTGGGCCTCAGGTGGGGAAGGTGTGATTTGATCTTACCCCACCTTGGTTTCGAAAAGGTTTGTTCGCCAAACCTATTTAATGTTATAATGCATAATAATAACACAAGTAAGAATACAATATTCTACCTACTGACTAAAATTATACGTAAATAACAATATTTGGAATGGGATTTATCATTTCAATAAAAACATTTACCATTACATTAAATAGCTTCCACGTTGATAGAAATTTAACCAGTTGGGTAAAAGCTATGGGAAATTAACTATGCTTGTCAATTTTTACCAGTAAAATGCAATGTTTTAATCACTGACTACACATATAATGAGAATGACAACATATGTAAAAATATTTACCATTCAACAATTTCTTCTTCTACTACTTTTAACAATTTTCAACATTTGAAGAAATTCAGCTAATTGGATAAAGATATGGGAAATATACTACACTTGTCAATTTTTTATAAAGAATAATGCAATGTTTTAATCAGTAACTTTTATAAGGAATAACTACATTTGTAACGGAAAGTTATTTACCATTTTAATAACTTCATCGACTATATATTGCGTTTAACAACTTTCACATTTGCATTTATTTAGTTGAATTTTCCATACCGTTATCCAATTAGTTGAATGTTCTCAAATATGAAGCTTGTTAAAAGTATTAGTAGATGAAGTTATTAAAATGGTAAATACCTTTATAAATATTGTCATTCGAGCTATAAGTTTAACTTGTACATAAACATTGTATTCATGCTTATGTTATATTTTGGCACCAAGGTGGATTGGGGTCAAATTCCACATTCACCTTGGCCCTAAATTTAGAAAAAAAGGGTTGCTCCAAAAAAGCCATTAGTGCCAAAACTCCAGTGGTTTGCAGATGTCGGAGCTCTAATGGTTGGCCGGTGGTGATGCTTTGATGAGAGTGTATTTCCTTTCTTCTTAAAAAAAGAAGGGAAATTTTTTGTAAAATGCCAACATTTCAATATTCCAAATTGATACCCTCCCCAATGTCCTTTGACAAATTCATATAACCTTTTGGAAATTTTGAAATTCAAATATTATTTTTTTTGTCATTTTCACTTGTATGGTTACAAGTATTATCTTGCAAGTCTTTTTTTTTTGAATTTTTTTATGTGATAATACAAGTATTATTTTGGCTTTTTATTTACAAATCAAATGTTTAAATGTCTTGTAAGGGAAGAGGAATGCTCTAATCGAGCGTTTAAATTTAATTTGTGCACACACTTTTTTTTTTTAAAAAAAATGTACTATAAACATTATCAAACAGCCATTATCAGAATATGTAATACAACATTTAAGGAAATAACTTTGATGAAAAATTATTGATATTCTTGAACCAAAATTTTAGTTTATTTGAAAAACTGTGCCACAATCTGGCAATTTCAACACTTATAGCCTGTTTCATGAGACTTTTAACGCACAATCTAAAATTTTCCGTCACTGTTTAACATGTAATGCTACAATTAGAGGTGGAAAAAGTTAGATACATAAAGGAAGTGTGATAGTATAGTTTTCATCCTTCACGCGATTTTATGGGTCAATATAATGATGAGAGAACAAGCAATTCAGTTGGCTTAATGATGCAGGACCCATAAGGGGGAAGGGGGAGGAAGAGAGGAGAATAGAGAATAATGGAGTGAGAACAGTAAGGAGGGAGATATAAGAAGAACAGAGGAAGAAGAGAACTTAGAGGAGAAAAACCCAGTTTATTCAAATCATAAGGCATGTAAAGCAAATGAGTTGATATGCTGTTTATAGGTCTTAATCTAATTTCTAGAAATTAATAACAGAATATTTTATAAATCTAAAAGTAAATGAAAATGAAAATTAATAATAAAATATGACAATCAATCAACGTTAAACTTACTAAATATATAAAAATCTTTATCAATCATTGTTCCATATCTCATTACTTAAATACTTGAGAAACAAAAGATAATATTGTTCACTTTTGGACTAAAACATCCATAATTCTTAAGAGCACAAAACGCATACATGCCACACACAACTTGGCGCTCAAACTCTGCTTACCCTGAGAATAACTCCTTCCCCAGGTTCTATAACAAGTCTAAAAGCTGGGGAATGGCGATAACACGGTGAGAGAGAGAACTGAAACCTGAGCAAAATGAGAGACAAGATCACCTTCACTTCAGTCATCGCTAAATGCTGGCCGGCGCAGACGTGAGCTCCGATCCCGAACGGCAAGTAAGCCTGGGGAGTCTTGCAAGCTTCACTGATGCCATTTGCAAATCTTTGAGGGTTGAACATGTGGGCATCAGGTCCCCACAGTCCAGGGTCTTGCTGTAGCAGTGAGATAGGGATCTGAATGTTCACTCCTTTTGGAATTGAAATGCCTTTCAATTTGATGTCTTGTAAGGCTGATCTTATAACGAATGCTGCTGGCGGGTAAAGTCTGAGAGTCTCTTGAATCACCATGGTTAACTGCAGGTTAAGGCAATATATAATACTTTCATGCAATTGTTATTGAATATATATGCATAACTTTGATGGATACCTTGAAGCTTTTTGCTTCTTTGGTTTGAGATAAAACGCTTGGTGTCGTCATTCAACTATTTAATGAAATATTTTCTTAACATCCCTTAACTAAAGCTTTATAACTTTAATATAAAAGTCAGTTAACTCTTCGTCAGAGAGAGATTAAGGAAGCTAATTAATCTATATATTTATCAATTTTCTTTAAAATAATTTTTCTAAATTATAAAATGATATATAATATAATGATACATATAAGTATTTCGAAATATATGTTATAATTAAATAATTTATTTATCTTTTTTAATTTTATTAAAAAAGTCAACTAGTTCTTATATTTATGATTGAAAGTAATATATAATATATGACAAAAAATATATAATATTTAAAGGCTGAACGTTCTTGTTAGAATTGATATTGATTCAAAATAATCATATTTTCAGTCATTGCAATAACAACTGGGATGAAGTTGACATTCCCAAGGCGTGTAACCATTTTGATCTCTGCAATAGCCTTGGAACGTAACATTGAGAAAATAATCAGGATTTATGGGAGACGAAGATTGCATTTTGTATTAATTAATGTCATAAAAATATAAGTCAAGATAACAATTCAACCTTTGGAAGGTATAGGTCCAAGAATGATAAGGTTTTCACATCGTTGGACCCTACTTTTATAGAATACTTGTAAATATCTTTTTTCACATCCTAAATATCTTCACATTATTTAACATGGTTTGCCAAATGTAAATGGATATAGGAAAAAATTTAGGTTATACTTGTGGTACTTGTTCTTAATCAAATTAAGACAATTTTTTAATCTATGATTTATCCTCTAGTAACCTTTTGTCATTAATACCTTTATTTTTGTTTTAAAAAATTTTAAATTCTCTTGTACTAATTTGATTGGAAACAAATAGTTTTAAATATATAAAACTAAATATCTATGATTTTTTTTCATAGTAACATGCTAGTTTATCAAACAGCTCCGAAGTTATAAAGGCAATATTTACTAAAAATTACAAAAAGAAAAACGAAAAACTTTTTATGAATGTTAGCCAGAAGACAAATCACACTGTACTTCCATATTTAAAACAAGCTTATGCAGCATTTTGATTGTACAATTTACTATATTACGAAAAAACAGAATTTGTTTCCATGGCACAAAAAATAAGTTAGTTAATAATTCTAATATCATTGTGTTCATTCCATTTTAACTTCTATTTTTCTCTATTTTAGTTAGAAAAGCAATGAATAAAGGACTTCATACAATAGCATCCATGTCAGCACATAAACTTCAAATATTACAACATTCGAACTCAAATGTTGTAGTTCAAGAGTTTTTATCTCTAGATCTAATATCTCAATCCAAGTTGTCTTCAAATTTATAATTTTTTTAATTATCCAAATTGATTGTATATATAAAAGCAAGTTTCAATTAATATAAGTAGCTTCTAATACAAATGATTATGTTAGGTAAACCAACACACTTATAAAAAAAACTAACTTAACGAATTTTTTCAATTTCTATTAATCAATTATCTAATCGCTAGAAGGAGTAATACGTACCATCTTCATGTTTCTAAGCATGGTTGCATCAAAGGTAATTCCATTTCCAGAAACTTGAAGTACCTCGGCTCGACAGCGATCTTGCCAATCTTGGTGTTCTGCTAGCAACATCAATGCCCACGACGCAGTGATTGCCGTTGTCTCATGTCCGGCGAAAAATATGTTCTTACAATTATCGATTATGAACTTCTCACATGAGATAGGATTTGATAAGGGGTCATCAACACCATGCTGTTTACACTTTGCAGCACCCTCCATAATCATTTGCATAAGATCTTGCTCATTACCCTCCTTGAGGCGTCGGTTTACAAGTATTCTCGTTGGCAAGTACCTACGCAAGTTCATTACGGCATAATTGTCATTTTTGTTCAAGAGTCCTGAATATAAGAACTATTGCAAGAGTTTAATTTGGTCAAAATTTATAATCTCCATACACTAACAGGAAGAACAACCCATAAGGATACATTGTATAGCTTTGTAGGTTGAGGAGGTCAATAGTAGAAGTGATTTATTTGCTAAAGTAATAATGAAAAAGTACCGGAACAAAGAAGTTCTGCATATGGCTTTCATTGAAATAGA
>JANTPZ010003978.1:0-13172 GCA_025593235.1 Vachellia pachyceras
ATCTCTTATCCTGTAGAGACCTGAAGATTTGTGGGCAATTCATTCTCAGCCTGTCTTCCCAAGACCTCATAAAAAGGAAAGTTCGCCTTGGTTAGCAATACAGAAGGTACTGATTTGACGGTTTGTGAACTTCTGCTTGCAGTATCACATATCCACATTATTTCCATTTTTTGGTATTCCCATGAGATTGCTAGATCTTAAAGAAGAGAATGGCTCCATAGGGCTCATAGATGGGGTAGATCCAGTGAAAATATATCTGATTCATTTTGCAATAGCTATATGGAAATTGAGTCTTTTGCCACCCTGATTTTGGAAACTCCATAAATTATTTCACCAATGTAGAAGCAAAATGGTAGGAAAAATAGAGAGTACAAAATTCTCTCCTTGGGAGCTTGGTGGAGATTATCTGTGTTCATTTGTAATATTTTTGAGATTGAGTTAATCAGTGTTGTTTCAGTGGTTATGGTTTCAATTGTGCATGCGTAACGTGATATTCATTTTGTAATTTAGCATGCTCACTGATGAATACATATGCCATTTATAAATGGTCTAAGCAGGCTTATTTTATATCTTTAATGATATTTTCTTTATCCTATTCTTTGAATTGATAGTTAACTGCAAGTGGCGAAAAAATTGGACTGCATCATTTTAAGCCAATAAGGCCATTGGGTTGTGGAGATACTGGCAGGTACTTTTTTTCCCTTTTCTTTCCTGAAAAAATTTACTCACCTTTCATGACATGTATAATTGGAATTCGTGCATGTGCAGGACTTTATATTAAATTTTTATGTAACTCCTTTATGCCTTTTTGCTTATTGCTGTTGGTGACATTTTGATTTTAATATGCATTGACTACATTTTATTAGATATGCATACCTTTGACATATTGCTGTTGCGTTCCCTTTTCTTTTCCATTCCAGAGTAGAAATTCCTTTGTACCAAACAGTTCCATAATGTATTTTCTGCACAACAATGGCATTAATCTCTTCAGGATTTTGCATCAATTTGCTTACAACTTTGACTGTATAGGCAATGAAAGAGTAGAGAATAAATTTGAATGGACCATTGACATTGTCTACTAGGTCCCATATATTTGTATATTTATAGTGAAACTTAGGTTGAGTACAGGAGGCATGGTACTAATATTCTTTTGATGTGCGAACCATCTGTTCTCCTTTCAACTTTATAATGGACGTTTGGGCCAATTTAATAGGGTTGCTAAAATTTCACCATTTTTAAAATATTTAAAATAATGATTTTACTTTTACACCCTTCAAAACTTAATTGTGCCACATGGTTTCTAAAATTGCGCCTTAACCCTTTGTTTTGACTTAGCCATTCTTCTTACTTTGACACATTTGATGAGTTTCAGTTCAAGGTTATGGTGCTTTAATTATCTTAACAGTTTCCTGGTAAAGGGAATGCTTTGCTTTCTTATCAAGTTGTTATTTTGTTTTCCTGTTACAGTGTTCACCTTGTGGAGCTTCAAGGTGCAGGTGAACTATATGCAATGAAGGCAATGGAAAAATCAGTCTTGATAAATCGTAATAAGGTCTGGATATGTAAGAAAACCACTAGCTTTATTCTTTGAAGGGTTCTTACATGCATCATCCTAAGTAGTCAAGATAAGTGTATTGTGATTATACAATATGAATGATATATGCCTTCCTAGAAGTTCAAATTTTTCTTACAAAAATTGTTTTCCTATCAACTTTTCTCCCACTTACAAACATTTCTGCTAAATGAGATCTTGTCAACTTTTTATATTTTTTGGGCCTCTAGGATTCCCAGCTGGAAAGGTGGAAGTTAACTATGATCCATGACATTTTTATGTATGTTTCTTTGTCTTGTTTCTGTTATGTTGAATGCACCTAATAAAATAATCATATAGAGAAACACTTCATTTTTACACATGTGCATTTGAGCTTTCTCACTTTGCTAGCACGCATTTTAGCCTGTGCCTAGTAATAGTGGTAAATTTATCTCATTGATTACACTTGGATTAAATAATTGCTATTTCAGGTTCATCGAGCATGCATTGAGAGAGAGATTATATCAATGTTGGATCATCCTTTTCTTCCCACACTATACACTTCTTTTCAGGTATGCTGATTGTCTATAACTCCTATTACCATTTTCAACTCTTAGAAATGTCTAGATGCTATGTGTGCAGGAATCCTTCATGCTTAGCTGACTCTGCTTATGGTAGAGTTTATTTTTCTAGTTCAAGAACATTATAAGGCTGAAAGAAATACAAAGGAGCCGTAGGATAACACATCCTCTTTTACGAGACATTAATTTAAGTTAGTTATTACCTTGAGTCAGTTTTTAAGTAAGAATAGGATATAAACATTTAATATATATAAATATCTAATTGCTTCCTAACTTATATTTAAGAAGATGCCATCTCTTGTTTGATATATATATATATATATTTCTTACATGAATTAGGTGTACATGCTATTTTGTCTTCTATCTGTCCTCTCAAATTTTACAGAAAGAAATAGAGGAGTATTTATAGGGACCGTGGCAACCCGAGGATCGTATGAAATCATCAATGAGAATAAATTGCAGAAGCAGCTAACAGACATGTGAGATTATCATAATAACCAATAAACCAAGAAAGGACATAAATTCTTGTAAGGGGATTTCTTTTTGTAAATATAAAAGGAATTTGGAGAGTTCTTTTGAGAACATGGATTGTTTTCCTTTCACCTTCGTGTTGAGAAAATGTCTGATCCTCCTCTTCAGGTTCTTCTGCTCTCTTTATAAGTTCTTTTTCTTAAAACAAAAAAAAAAAAAAAAGTGATAGCAATTATTGACTGTTATGCCAGAACATTTTGCAACAATATTGCATCATGCTTGTGAAATAATCTGTTACATTTTATATATTCATGTCATGAGCCCCACCATCGATTTAGTCACAAATGTTATGTAATCTCGTCTACTTCAGGTACTTCATCTATGTACTAATGTTTTCCTTATCTTCACAGACTTCTACACATGTATGTTTGATAACAGACTTCTGTCCTGGTGGTGAATTGTTTGCATTGTTGGATAAGCAACCCATGAAGATTTTCAAGGAGGAATCAGCAAGGTATTTGCGGTTAGAAATTTTCTCGTAACTCATGCCTTACAATTACTTGAAACTATTAGTATCTTTGACTAATCTGAATTGAATCGAGCAGTGGTATTGTACTATTGATTCCTGAAGTTTTATTTGTTCTTTATTTTTTTACTTCTCTTCATTTGCTTCTCTTTATTCATCGTCTTAATATTATTTTTTTTTGTAATCTTCCTTCTTCAAATAAAGTTCTTTTTCAATCACAAAAGAAAAAATACCTCTAATTTTAGCTTCAGCTTAGGTTAGATATAGATAAATTCTATCATTTAGATGCTGAGGGAAATGACATTTAAGGACCCTATAATAATATTAATAACAATTAAGGACCTTGAAAATTTGAAATTTCTCAAAAAGATGATTTTTGGCTGGAATTAACATTTTTTTTAAGATAATTTTTTCAGCATTCATCTTTCATATTTTTTATATTTGTTTTACTCATTTCAATTTTTTCAGCAGTCATCTTAAACGGAAGATAAGCATTTAAAACAACTAAGATGATTACTAAAATTTAAAAAACTAATTATTGAAAATGCTGAAGATAAGCACTGCAGATATAAAAGATAAGTAGTGAAAAATTAAATCAGGAAAACTTTAATTCCAAACCAAGGACCATGGTCCTTTTTTGAACTTCCAAAATTTCAAGATCCTTAACTATTATTAATGTTCTTCGAGGGTCCATGAATATCATTTTACCTAGATGCTACTATGGACTGACTTTCTCACATGCTAAAGAAGTCATTGACAATCCCATAGTTTTTGGCTCACACGGTCATAACTGCTATAGGAATAGATGGCTATACATGTTCTACATGATGATATTCTAATTTTTTTAGCAAAATTATGATATTCTGATGTTGACTTTTATATATTTGTCAGATTCTATGCAGCAGAGGTTGTTATTGGTTTAGAATACCTCCACTGCTTAGGTATACTTTTCAATATATCCTCACTCTATGTCAAGCTCAAGGGTTTAACTATTTACAATACATGTGCATATGTATGTGGACGTGATCTTGAAAGTATATATATGTCCCTCAAGCATTTTGTGCTGGGAGGACAGAGGTTATTAAAACATGTATTTATTTGCTTTCATTTGACACTCTTGCAGCTTATTTTGTGACTGAGAATTAGCAAGTCATAAAGTGGAACATAGGGATATTCAATCATTTCGTTAGTGGTTAATAAACTTCAGATCTAATGCATATTTGCTGAAACATTTTCTTATGAGGCAAGCTGTAAATAAATAATGCATCATATATGGACTTTTCTAGTAAGTGTAGAGCAAGAACATACCGAAGTTAGCACAATCTTCATTTTCACAATGAGAATGGAGAAAAGATTTTAGAGTTTATATTATATTTTGTGATTATGCTTGTTTGGTGCTAATAGTTATAATACTTTCAACAAATCTTGATTGATCCTTTATGTAATTCTATCATGCCAACTTTCTCCAATATATATGCAGCAGAAACCTAATCCCCCCCCCCCAACTCTGATAGTCTGGTGTTGTTGAGGCACTGATCTATGCGAAAGTCTAGTTTGTTGGAGTCATATCAAAAGTTTCAGTTTACCATTCTCTTGAGTCTTATGGTTAGCCCTTAAATTATTGTTTAAATTTATGATAAGCATAATAAAAATTAGTTACACAAAAGAAGGTTTAGACTGTAAGCTAGCCTGATTGATTATACTCTGCAGTCTGCTCTAGAATGTGAAAAAGATCATGGTTATCATGATTATTGATTCTTAAATGATTTAACATATTTTTGGATTTTTACTGGCTTTTTGTAGGCATAATTTATCGAGACCTGAAGCCTGAAAATATTTTAGTTCAGAAGGATGGCCATATTGTATTAACTGATTTTGATTTATCATTCGTGGCTTATTGTAAACCCCAGGTACGTATCATTCTGACTATTTGGGCAAAGTTTTCTTCTCATTGGAGCTATTAGAAAGTCTTGAACTGTATAAAATTCAATGTTATCAGCATTCTCTTCTGAAAGGAACAAGGATGAAATGGCTAATTTGTTTATTTTTTGTATTCTCTCATCTTATTTCTAGAACTATTACTCATGGTGTGTTGGCCTTGTTACCATGCATCTGATTTTAATCTTTAAGCCTCATATCCCCAAGATTTTATCTCATTTATCGTGAGATTTCACAAGTGTTTCTACATTTCACTGTTGAGAAAATTTATCGTGTTCCCCTATCCCCATTTCATGTATTAAAAAGCATCTATGATAATCTCTGTCCTTGAAAGTTTTCCAACGATATCTTCTTGACTGCCTTTTCTTCATCGTTGCTAAATCTATCAAAATAATCGCCCACACATTGATTTCCATTTCCATGCCCATGTGTCATGTGGCAGTGTTTTGTCATCTCAACTCTTGAACTTTCTCCATCTAATTTACTTCTTTCATCTTTGCTTCTGGGTCACCTAGCATGAGTAATTCTTATATTGTCTTTTTTGTGCTTACTTCGGCTTCATATTCATAGCTAGTTGGAAAATAACTGATATTCTAGATTATCTTTTTCCTTTATAGTTGTTGACTTCCTTAATTAGAAGTTCATCATGTAGATTGTGAAGCATCCTCCACCTAGGAGAAGATCGCGAAGTCAACCACCACCGACATTTGTTGCAGAGCCTATTGCACAATCAAACTCCTTTGTTGGAACAGAAGAATACATAGCTCCTGTATGGCAAATTTCTTCTCCTTCATAGTAGTTGTTCGAGATAACTACATAGATCTTCCTTAAAGTTCTATCAAAGTAAATTTATTTTCTTCCTTGATTCTTAAGTTACACTAGCCTCCCTTAATATTATATATAAATTTTGTACCTTCTATAAAAATTTCAAATAGAAAGTACTATGTACTTAGGGATTAGGTGATCAAAAATATGAAATAGGAGAGTTGCGCACAGTTTTGGAAGCATTGGTCTACATGATTTTGCCGAACCTGAGAGAATTTGATGTTATTTACTCAAAACAATGTTGACCACAACTAAATTATATTATATTTTTCTATTATTCCTGTATTTGTTAATTGTTATCATTTAAGCTTCACCAAAGTACTTGATATCAGGAAATTATAACTGGAGCTGGGCATAGCAGTGCTATAGATTGGTGGGCTCTTGGTATGCTCTCCATGTCTTGTCTGTGTAATCATCATATCAGTTTTACTTTGGTTTGATGATTCCTTGCTCTAAAAAATGTTGTCCTTTCATCTCTTTCTAGTGCAAAATATTCTTCTATGTGAGAAAATGCATCCGATAACTTTAATCTTTCGTGTTTTAAATGTAGGTATATTGTTGTACGAAATGCTGTATGGTCGCACACCATTCAGAGGAAAGAACAGACAGAAGACATTTGCTAACATCTTGCACAAAGATCTAACCTTTCCAAGCAGTATCCCGGTAAATAAAGTTGTGACTCATTCCCATGTAGGAATTTCCTTCGACAAAATTGATTTATTTGAAAAGGGGAAGGGGAGAAAAAGATTTTTTGAATTGACAGAGAATCTTTTTTTTTGGCATTTGACATTTTCAAGCACAAGAAATTAGCTAATTTAATTTGTTGAATATTCAGGTAAGTCTTGCAGGGAGACAGTTGATTAATGCACTATTGCAAAGAGACCCAGCCAACCGTTTAGGTTCAAGTACTGGAGCTAACGAAATCAAACAACATCCATTTTTCCGTGGAATTAGTTGGCCTTTAATCCGTTGCATGGTAATATATTCTATTTAGCTTTTACTAATTTCTCATTGGAAAGCTGATTATACAGTTTTGTTTTTTGGTTTTTCAACACAACATAAACTGACATATTGTTGCCTTATAGTTTTTTTTTTTCCTTTTATTAAATTCTTATATTTCTCTTATTTTTAATTAGGTGGTTATAGTTTTTTATCAGATTCTTATAGTTTCATCACATATTTTTAATTAGTTTCTAGTTTTTTTTTATCAATCACCCGAAACTACAAGGGCTGGATTAAAAATCATATAAAACTATAAGAACCTAATAAAAAGGGGGGAAACTGCATGCACCTAATAAGAAAAATATAGAGAGCTGATAAAAAGAAAAGGTATAAGAACCTAATTAAAGAGTATTTAAAATAAAGACTAACAGATTAGTCATTCCTGATATTTATAAATTTCTTTTGTTTCTTTTTTTTTTGGCAGTACAGGTCTGACTTGTGTATTTATTTGTATGTAGAATCCACCACCACTAGAAGCTCCTCTTAAATTGATAGGAAAAGACCCAATTCAAAAAGAAGTGAAATGGGAAGATGATGGAGTGCTTGTTCGCTCAATAGATATGGATATCTTCTGAATGTTTCTTCTTCACATCGATCGGTAACTCACAACTCAGACATAAATTTCGATTTCCAATAAAGTTCATTGGATTCCCTATTGCTGTCTCTGAAACATTCGAATTAATGTAGCCTAGTAGTAATGTAATGTAACGCCTGTCTAATAATGCCTAGCCCATGTTATTGTTTTAGCTAATTGCCAACTTTTGATGTGGCAGTAGAAAAATGACAAACAAATATTAAGACTAATTATATGCAGGGTGACTATGATATGTGTGTGCGTGTGTGTGTGAGTGATGCCTGTATGTATGTATCTCTCTTTTTTTTGAGTAAAATGTATGTATCTCTGTTACATACAAAGTTAAATTCTAGAGCTGGGTATCTGGTTTGACGACCTGCTTGCAGCCTATGCGGCATACACTTGGCTATATTATTTCTCCATCAAATTTTCCTATTTCTTTCATGAACCTCTCAAGTCACCAAAGAAGCATCAACAATAGAACTCATACTCAAGCTTAGACTTTGTCAAGGTTGTTTAGAAGTGAAAGGTAAAAGGCTCTTTTATCGATTTGTTATCTTTGCAAGGCTGTGTTACGAAGCAAAGGTCTCTATTCCTAATTATAAGAGGGCTTTTCAACTAATCTACAAAGATTAAGAAATATAATAACTTTAATTAAAAGTAATAGATTTGTCAATAATTATCGTATTTTGCCATAAATACCCCTTAATACGGTTGTGTTATAAATATATTAATTATGTGGATGTCCATTGACTCTTCACTTCCCACATCATTATTATCATACAATCAAATTCATGAACGATACGAAAAATCACAATGTATATTCATCTGTATTAAATATACTATTTATTGTACATGACTTTTGGTGGTCACCCTTGAAAGCCTATAAATAGAGGCTATGTATAAAGCATTTGGCACACAGAACCTTGAAAGCAAATGAGAATTGTTTCCCCATTTCTTTCCCTCTCTTCTGTTATTCTCTTATGCCTTATCCTAAATTCTCTTACTTTTATAATACTTTTATAACTCAGCTATGTTTAAAATTACTTCTCAATTGAAATTATGTGGAGAGAATATCACTGATGATGATAAATATTTTCTTTCTTGATAATGTAAGAAGCTAATGTTTAGACTATATTTGGTAGAACAAATCTAATTCAGGGTTCCGGAAGAGCTAATATTTTGTTGCCTGAAGGAACAAAATTATGCATTGATAATGCACTTTATTCTACCAAGTCTGAGAGAAACTTGCTAAGTTTCAAGGATATTCGCAGAAATGGATATCACATAGAAACAACAATTAAAAATAATTAAGAATATCTTAATGTCACAAAAATAGTTTCTGATAGAAAGAATGTATTAGAAAGTTTTCCTGCATTTTCTTATGGTTTATACTATACATTTATAAGCATAATTGAAATACATGATACTGTAAACCATAAGTTTACTAATGTAGACCATAAGTCTATCAATACAAACCAGCAGTTTGTCAATGTAAACCAGAAGTTTACTGATGAATTTAATGTTTGGCATGATCGGTTAGGCCATCTCAGATCAACTATGATACGAAAAATAATTGAGAATTCATGTGGACATACCCTGAAGTGTTAACAAGTACCACAATCCCATGATTTCTCATGTGCTACATGTTCCAATGGCAAGTTGATTATCCGACCCTCACCAAGCAAAATACAAAGTGAATCTCTCACTTTTCTGGAACGAATTTAGGGGGATAATTGTGGGCCTATACACTCACCATGCGGTCCATTTAGGTACTATATGGTTTTAATTGATGCATCAACTAAATGGTCACATGTCTGCTTATTATCTTTTCGCAACCTGGCGTTTGTGAGATTACTTGCTTAATTGATTAGATTAAGAGCACATTACCCTGATTATCCAATCAAGAAAATACATCTTGATAATACTGGTGAATTTACTTCGCAATCTTTTAATGAATATTGTATGTCCCTTGGAATTGATGTTGAACATCATGTAGCTCATGTTTATACGCAAAATGGACTTGCAGAGTCATTGATTAAACGATTGCAATTAATTGCAAGGCCTTTACTTATGAGATATAATCTCCTGATTCGCATTAGGTCAACAAGTTATCTTAAAGTTTCCCCATCACAAATGGTTTTTTGTCAGAAACCTGATATTTCCCATGTAAGGATCTTTGGATGTGTAGTATATGTGCCAGTAGCACCATCACAACACACAAAAATGGGTCCCCAAAGAAGGACAGGAATTTATGTTGGGTATGAATCTCCTTCATAAAATATTTAGAACCATCTATAAGAGATTTTTTTACAGCTAGATTTGCTATTTTCATTTTGATGAATCAGTATTCCCAACATTACGGGAAGAAAATAAGCAGTTGGGTCACGAGATTAGCTGGAATGAATTATTATTGGCTCATTTAATCCTCGGACAAAACAATGTGAATTGGAAGTTCAAAGGATAATTCATTTACAGAATTTAGCTAATCAAATGCCAGAAGCATTTACTTACCCAAAAAGAGTAACAAAGTCAAATGTCCCAGCTGCCAATGCTCCTATCAGAATTGATGTCCCTGAAGGAAAACCTATTATGAATGAATCCAAATCACGCTTGAAGGGTGGAAGGTCAGTCGGTTCCAAAGATAAAAATTATCGAAAAAGAAAAGGAGCTAAAAATATAGATGGTCAAATCGAGGATAATCAAGAAAAGATAATAGCTCTAGAAGAGTCATCTCCAGAAGAGCATGTGGAAGTACCAGAAGAGACACAAGTACCTAAAATATGTGAAAATAATGAGATCTTAATAAAATATGTTTTGAATGGAATCCTTTGGGACCGAAATGAAGTCAACGTTGACGACATCTTTGCTTATAATATAGCATATGATGTAATGAATACTAACTAGGATCATGAGCCAAAATCCATTAGTGAATGCCAATAGAGAAAAGAGGCCCTTATGGGAAGATGCCATTAAGGCAAAATTAAAATCATTGGAAAAACAAAAAGTGTTTGGACCTGTAGTCCTTACACCAAAAGATGTAAAGCTTGTTGGATATAAATGGGTTTTCGTGAGGAAACAAAATGAAAAAGGGTGAAATTGTAAGATACAAGGCACGTCTTGTAGCCCAAGGCTTTACACAAAGGCATGGTATCAATTATGAAGAAACGTATTCACCTGTAGTGAATGCGACTACTTTTCGTTATTTGATTAGCCTGACTTTAAGTGAAGGGCTTAATTTGCATCTAATGGATGTTGTGATTGCCTATTTATATGGCTCACTTGACAATAATATTTATATGAAAGTCCCTGAAGGACTAAAAGTGCCAGAAGCACAAATCCCTGAAGGACTAAAAGTGCTAAAGCACAAATCCCTAAAGGACTTAATGAGTCAGAAATATCAAATTCTTGTTCTCGAGAACAATATTCAATCAAGTTGAATAAATCCCTGTATGGTCTGAAACAATCAGGGCGCATGTGGTATAATCGTCTTAATGAATACTTGTTGAAAGAATGATATATAAATGATCAAATATGCCCATGCTTCATTATGCAAAATCTGGAAGTGAGTTTGTCATGATTGCTATTTATGTGGATGATATCAACGTCATTGGAACTCCTGAAGAGTTACAAAAGGCAATTAATTGTTTGAAGAAAGAATTTGAAATGAAAGATTTAGGAAGAATGAAATTCTATCTTGGATTACAGATTGAGTACATAAAAAAATGGGATCTTTGTATATCAAGAGACTTATATAAAAAGATCCTAGAACGGTTTTATATGGATAAATTACATCCGTTATGTACTACAATGATTGTGAAGTCCTTCTAACCTGATAAAGATCCATTCAGACCTCGAGTAATTAGTGAAGAAGGTGATGAAGAACTACTTGATCCAAAAGTACCATATCTTAGTGCCATATGAGCACTAATGTATCTTGCTAATCACACACGTTCTAATATATCATTTGCTGTTAATTTATTAGCAAGATATAGTTCTTCACCAACACAATGACATTGGAACAGAGTTAAACATATTCTCTGTTATCTTAGAGGCACTATGGACATGGGGATATTCTACTCAAATAAATCCAAGCACGAAATGGTTGGTAATGCATATGCTGGATTTTTGTCTGATCCACATGATGGTAAATCAAAAACTAGCTATCTGTTTACGTGTGGAGGCGCAGCTATTTCATGGTGATCTATGAAACAGTCTATATCAGTCACATCATCTAACCATGCTGAAATTCTAGCAATCCATGAAGCAAGTCGAGAATGTGTTTGGTTGAGGTCAATGATACATCACATACGGACAACTTGTGGTTTATCTTTGGGAAAAATTATCTCGACGATTCTATATGAGGATAATACTGCATGTATTGCCCAACTAAAGGAAGGGTACATCAAGGGTGATCAAACAAAGCATATTTCACCAAAATTCTTCTTCACCCGTGATCTTCAAAGGGATGGTGAAATTGATATCCAACATATCCATTCCAATGAAATTGTTCACCAAATCTCTTCCAGGTGCAATCTTTCAAAAGCTTGTTCATGGCATTGGTCTTCGCAAACTCAGAGATCTCAAGTGATGTCGTCATGAGGGGGAGTCGATACACACTGTACTCTTTTTCCTTTATCTAGGTTTTGTCCCACTGAGTTTTCCTAGAAATGTTTTTAATGAGGCAGCTGTGGACAGTGTATCAATGAATGGTGTACTCTTTTCTTTAGCTAGGTTTTTGTCCCACTGAGTTTTTCCTAGTGAAAGTTTTTAATGAGGCACATTCATAATGGACATCCAAGGGGGAGTGTTATAAATATATTAAATAAGTGGATGTCCATTGACTCTTAACCTTCTGCATCATAAATGCTATACATAAATTGTTACTGAGAAACTAAAAAGTTGAGTCACAATTAATATCTGTATTAATTGTACTATTAATTGTTCATAACTCTTGGAGATTATTCTCAGTGGCTATAAATACGGTTTTGTACTTGATGAATGTGATATAGAAAGTGAATGAGAATTACTCCCCAATTTCCTATTTCCTCTTCTCTTATGCTTATCCCTTATCTCAAAAGCTCTTTCTTTTATAATAGGTTGAACCCATTTTCTTTTTTGTAATACTCACTACTATAAAAGGTACTTTCTACGCCCTATTTTTAACCCAATAGGCGCCCTTTCTCGGGGGGGCATAAATTTGAGGGGAGTAGTAAGTAAGGGCCTACGACGCCCTATTGTAGGAGAGGCGCCGTAGGTCTGAGTTACGGCGCCCTATATTGGAAGGAAGGGCGCCGTAGCTCAGACTTACAGCGCCCTATTACATATATAGGGCGCCGTAAGTGGACCCTACGGCGCCCTATATTTCAATATAAGGCGCCGTAGGGTGTATTTTTTTTTAAAAAAAATCTTCTGTTCAAGTTTATTTCGATGAAGAGAGCGTGCACATTCATACGCAGATACTTCCAAACACCAGGCCTGGGATGAACAGCCAGGGCAACCTATGGTGGTAAAAGTATGGCTTCCTACATCAACCAAGAAACGATAATAAGACAATTTATCTAAAACAAGGAAGGAAAAAACATTTGAAACTGCTTTCGAAAGCTACCTGGGTGGATCTGAGGATTTCTCCGAAGGCCCCTTCGGCTAGCGTATGTCTGTTCTCTTCAAAGATCTCCTCGAACTCAGCAATGACCTGGTGATGTATGTTGAAGAATCCCCTTG
>JANTPZ010003980.1:0-13728 GCA_025593235.1 Vachellia pachyceras
GGGATTAAATCCCAAACACGACCTCAAATCAAGAGAAAGAGGATCCAAACAGTAATTAGGAGGTTCATGAAGATAAGTATGTCCTATTCTAGATCTACATTCATTTCTGATGATTCGATCAACACACACTAAAGCTTCTCTGTGACAATAAATAATCTCCAAATCCCAATCCCTAATAATGAGAGAATGAATGTCTTTAATGATTAGTATTATCAAAGGTCAAAAAGCAGAAGTATTCCAGAATTTTACCCAATTGTGTGTCATGAGGGTGGATGCTGGTGCTTCCACCAAACCCAGTAACACATACAAGTGTACATGTGAATTAGTGATATTTCTTTATCTCATATTTCTTTTTTTAGAAAAATTAAAATTATTGAACTTATCTGAACTCTATAAAATCTTCATCGATTTGATTTTTTTAAATTTTCTAAATTGTGATAGAATGTAAATATTATAAAACCATTAATTAAAGAAAGTAAGAAACTCACTCACTGATTAAATCCAATGGAATCCGGAATGATCGCCCAATTTAATTCACGTTCCTCTTTAATTAAACGTGGGATTCAAGCCATCCAACTCTGAAGAAAAGAAAAATTTGAACGAGTTACTCATAAAATTATAATTATAAAAGAAAATAGTAATGGGATACGAAGATGAGTTCTAAAAATGCCAGCTTGCATGGGACCTCATCCAAGTATTTGCCATCATATCAAAAAGTTAACCAAAAATCCTCCAACTTACAGGCTGTCTCCTTCGCCTTGCCTGCTCAGCAACTGTCTCCTTCCTTCTCACCAGACTCTTATAAGCGCAGCTTCCTTTTCCTCTCTCTTCCATCTTCACACACAACAATAGTGCAATTCTTCTCTCCACCGTTGTCTCCGTCGCCGGAAACTACCACCACCACGCTATGGATCCGTGTCCTTATGTTCGGATCCTCGTCGGAAACTTGGCCATCAAATCTCCGGCTGCTTCCAAGCCTTCTTCTTTCTCCGGCCAAGTTCATCCTTCTAATTCTCCTCCTTGCTTCTGTAAGATTAAGCTCAAGGATCTCAAATCCTTCGATTCGGATCATCAGTACGCCGCCGTTCCTCTTGTCTCGCAAGACTCTGGTGACCCTCAATCTCATCACACCTTGGCTTCTTCCTTCGACTTGAGCAAGCCTATGATCGAGAAGCTTCTGAAGTCCTCTAAGAATCCTACTCTGAAGATTTCCGTGTACAAGGGTCGGAGAATTACATCTGCGTTTGGCTTCAGTACCGCCAAGTTATTGGGGAAAATTACGGTGCCTTTGGATCTTACCCTGGCTGAGTCTCGCGCTTGTATGTTTCAGAATGGTTGGGTCTCACTCGAGCAGAATAAAAAGGCATCGTCGGAACAGTTGTTGCATTTGACTGTCCGGGCTGAACCGGACCCGAGATTCATGTTTCGGTTCGACGGCGAACCAGAGTGTAGTCCGCAGGTGTTTCAAATCCAAGGGAATGTTAAACAGCCAGTTTTCACCTGCAAGTTCAGCTTCAGAGATCGGAATTTGGCTTCTAGGTCCTCTGTATCAGAGTCAAGCAATTCAAAAGGATGGTGGAGCTCGCTGAAATCTCACAAGGACCAATCGCCAGAGCGAAAGGGATGGTCCATTACGATTCACGACCTATCCGGCTCCCCTGTAGCTGCCGCCTCAATGGTCACGCCGTTCGTCCCGTCTCCCGGTTCCCACAGGGTCAGCCGATCCAATCCGGGAGCATGGCTTATCCTCCAACCCTGTGGCGACGGCACTTGGAAGCCTTGGGGGCGACTGGAGGCTTGGCGCGAACAGAACAATTCCAACTCGGTGGGTTTCAAGTTCGACGTCCTCCCGGCAACCGCTGAACCGGTGACACTCGCCGGCTCAACAATCAGCGCCATGAATGGCGGGAAATTCACAATAGATGTTACCTCTGGGGTCACCCCAGTCAACAGCCCACACGGAAGCTGGGACTTGGGGTCCGGGTCCAGATCGAGGCCGGGTTCTGGATCAGGGTCGGAGTTCGGGTTGGAGAAGCAACTGTTTTACAAGGGGTTTGTGATGTCGGCCACGGTGGACGGTGAGGGGAAGCGGAGCAAGCCAGAGGTGGAAGTTGGGGTGCAGCACGTGAGTTGCACGGAGGACGCGGCGGCGTTTGTGGCTCTTGCAGCAGCTATGGATTTAAGCTTGGATGCTTGTAAGTTGTTCTCTCAGAAGCTCCGAAAGGAGCTGAGGCAGTAGATTCATGAGGGTGTCGTTTTTCCATGTCGTTTTTTCCGGGCATCATGTCGTTCAGGCATCTGATTCCTTTTTTTTTTACACAACTAACGTCATTTTGATCCATTAATCACCTCTTTTTTTTTTTCCTAGGATTTTTTTGAGTGACCTTGTACAGCTATTGCGGCAAAAACAAGAAAAATGTACAGTGAAATTGAAATGGCAGGATTTGGTTTTTTTAATTCATCTCGCTCTTATATATATTATTTGTCCTAACAAATCAGGTTATGTAACGCAGTGAAAAAATATTTTTACTATTTATGAGATAAATGTGTGAATGAGATCACCTCATTTTATAGAAAAATATTGTTATGCGCGTTTAATTTTTTCAAATATGATTCTGAACATGGCCTACATGTGACTTCTTGGTGAGGTGTGAAATGGAAAGGATGATGATCCTATGTTCATTATGGCTTGAAGCGCATGCATTTATGAGATCAAACCATTTCATGTCCAAATAAACAAATTTTGAATTGATATTTGCTTTGAATTGATCCATCGTAACTTTGGGAACAAAAAAAAGTAGCACAGAATGTGAAAGAAGCATATTATGGAATGATCTCAAGTATTGATATGCTTGTTTTTATTTTTTAATTTCAAGTGATTTTCTATATAAATAAAGCCATGTATTTCACATTAAACTAGCTATATATTAGAATACAGGTGGAGCAATGGCATAGAAAATGATAATGTGCCCGTTTGGAAACGCGGTAGAGAAGTATTTTTACGTAAATTGAGGTAAATATGTAGAGGATATTATCTCATTTTACAGAAAAACACTGTTAAATGTGCGTTTGATTTTTGAAAACGTTATTTCAAATAAGTCCAATACATACCCATGTATATGGGTTGTCCAAAAACACTGTAGGGTTGTGAGTATTAATTACCCAACCAAGCATAAAACATATATATATATATATACACGAAATATGGTCCACACAAAAAGCATATGAAATTTAAAAAAATTGAAATCATGGACACCCACCACAACTCTGCTTTCCAATTTGTTCATTACTTTTTTATTAATGTATTCACAAGGCCTAACATTTCCTCGATTCCTTCTCATTTAGGTTCCCACCACCACCACCTCATCCCTATCAATTCCATTATTGTAGGCTCTGCGCGTGGGAATGAGGGGGAAAAATATTTTTTATTAAATAAATTTCAATTTCAATTTAAACAAGATGATATGATTAATCATCTCATGTTATTCTATATATCATTTTTTATTACAGAATGTGGGAAGAGATTTTTTGTGATAAAAAAAAAAGTTGAGTTTTTTTTGATAAAAAAAAAAGTTGAGTTTTAGCAAGACATGACTTCCTTTTTGAATAGTGCCAAGAGGAGAGGTTTGTAAACCGTAAACCATGGGCCACGGCCCAGGGACTGTTCCGCCAACAAGTTTAACCAAAGGACGATAAACCCATCGTCCGTGGGTTCAGCTGGCAAAGATATTGACCACTCTCATCAAAGGGAGAGAGTTTGATACCGGGGAAGGCCACTTTGTTGTGGCTTCAGTCGCGGCTCTTGGGGAGGCATCCTAGCTCCTGGGTGCTTATGTAAACGCCTAAAGGTAATTGACGGCTTGCCCTGCCCAACATTGGTATGACCTAAGAGGAAGGGAGATTTCGCCCTACCCTTGACTTGTGGGTTAGCCCAACCCCCTGCCTAAAATTTTGTAATAAAAAAAAAGAAAAAAAGAAAGGACGATCATTTTTGCCTTTTAATTTTATCACTGTATATGAAGGACAAATGGTGGATTCCTCACAACTTGGTTTGCTTTATAGATAAAATCTGGGATTCGAACCCTAACCACATGTTTCAGACTCGGTTAATTTTGTTAATTTTAAGATGCATGTTTCCCTTCATTTTCCTGATGAACTAACATCAACAAATGATGTTGAGCCTTCGAAATAAAGCTTCTACAGTTCATGGAGCTGGAATGTGTGGTTTGCCGTTTGAGAAGGTTCCTTTTTCCTCAATTGCTTCTTTAATTCATTCAATGCATACATACATACATATGAGTGGCCTCAACTTAACTTGAAGCTTCGGCATTATACAACAATATGCCAGCTTCGATTTCACATTTCTTGATTCTTAGTCATGGTATTGGATCAAGCAACTGCGCATGGATCCACACGATTCATCGAGTGTGATTAATGTTCTCGAGATTGGTGTCCCTGTAACTTGAGCTATCTTTGTGGACACAAAGTGAAGATGTGAAGTAAAGTAAAAATGCCGTTTTATTATGTCTTTGGTTATTTTAAGGCTGTGTTCAGCGAGAAAGTCGATGTTTTTTTAAACTAGAAACTGCAACATGCATGAGAGATGGGGTTGTCAAATCTTATTTAAGTTGAGATGTAAGATAAAAAGAGCAAGAAAAACTAAAAACTTTTAACTCAAGCTTTCTTAAATCCAGCTCATAAAAATTTCCATATTCTCCTCTGTACCAAACAGCCCCTTAGGATCAGGAGATGTTGAAACTGAGTGCATGCAAAGTCCTTACTGCAGAAGAAACATGCCTATACTCTCTCAATTTTTAATATACTCATTTTAAGCTTTTTATGAAAGTGAGTCTTACATTAACCAGTGAATGAATATCTCTCACCTCAATTTAAAAACAGAGATAAAACAAACAGCGAAACACACTAGAGTTGAATCAAGCAATAAGTTCCTTCTAGGAAGATCCTCAATAATAATTACAGGAAGCTGAGGAGACTCGTCTAAGTCAACCAACAGTCACATGAAATTTTTCTTCCCACTGGAGACAGTTGTGGAGGAGGACTGAATAGCAGCGAAGAATCTGCCGACTGAAAATGGAGGAGCAAATGGGTGAGGAAGATTGCTGGAACTTGCTAGCATGAGAATAACTGATGACATGGTGGGCCTATCTTGTGGGTTCTCTTGAACACATAGAAGCCCAATATGGATCCATCTCAAGGCTTCATCCTTGTCAGCGCAAGTCTTCACCAAGTCACTCTCCACAAGCTCAAGTCCTTTGCCTTCATTCCAGAGTCGCCATGCCTGTTCAAACTCTCAGAGGCGAGATGCTTTTTATTTATTTATTAATCTATTTATAAATTATATGACGACTTTTTACCTTATTTCACCATCATGAAAAGCTTCCATGTAAAAATAAGGGGATAAAGGGAAAGAAAAAGAACTCACGTAGGAGAGAAGACTTAAACAACGTTCTGGTTGGTAGAAGCCAGTGTTCCTTTTTCCACTGATGATTTCTATCATGATGACGCCAAAGCTGTAAACATCCGACTTGATGGAAAATAATCCCTCTAAGGCATATTCAGGCGCCATATATCCACTATAGTATGTTTAGGAAACTTTTATCAAGTCAGGAATAGACAATAAAAGTATCTTTAAGGTGTTATTCAGTTCATAGAATATAGAGCAATTTAGTGATGAAAAAGTATCAATTTCTGTGTAATGGTGAATAGTTTTGAAGAAACGTTATATAGCTTGTGTGAGAATTATAAATACTTACTATGTACCGATAACTCTTTCAGTACTAGCTTGAATTTGATTGTTGCCAAAAATTCTAGCAGTTCCAAAATCTGAAATTTTTGGATTCATCTCTTCATCTAGTAACACGTTACTTGCTTTCAGATCTCTGTGGATAATTTTTAGCCTTGAATCCTCATGCAGATACAGAAGTCCTCTTGCAATTCCCTTTATAATATTCCTCCTCTTGGACCAATCTAGTTGTTGACGTTTTGTTGGATCTGCTTAAAAGGAAGCTCCTTATTAATAACAAGAAGATATTTATATATATATATATTTAACGTAATCAAAAGAGGAAGAGAGAAACAAACCAAACAAGAAGGTATCAAGGCTAGTGTTGGGCATGTATTCATAGACTAGAAGCTTTTCATTTTCTTCCAGACAGAATCCCAAAAGCCGCACAAGATTTTTATGTTGAAGTTTTGCTATCAATGTCACTTCATTCTTGAACTCTTCAAGGCCTTGCCCTGATTTGAACGAAAGCCTTTTAACTGCTATCTCCTTTCCATTACTCAACTTCCCCTTGAAAACGAGTCCAAATCCTCCTTTCCCAAGTTTGGCTTCTTTTGAGAAATAGTTTGTAGCAACCTTAATGGTCTTCAAGCTAAAGTTTTGAACTTCACTGTTGTACTCATCTTTCGTGGTTCGTTGCTCTTTAGAGTGATGCTTCTTTGAAGTCTCCAACTTATGCAATAGAATTTTATCAGCTGTATCTCCCCCTGGATATATAAAAAAAATAGTTAGAAATAGCAAATATATCAGAATTTTAGTGCGTGAAAAGTAGAAACATATAATCAGGCTTCACTCTCATCATGGGGATCAGAGAAGGCAAGAGAGGAAAGAGGTGTGGCTAACTAATGTTAGGACAAACACAGTGGATATAAGTACCACCTTGTTCTCTTTCTCTCCCTTCAAACTTCAAGTAAAATAAACTTCAGAGGATCTTTATTCTTTTCATCACTTACCTCTAAGTCTTCTTTTCCTGTGAAAACATACATAGCTTGCAAAACCCAAAAAGGCCGCTGCCATTGCAATTGGTATAAGCACAACTACATAGGCTTTAACGACCGATGTGAATTCTTCCGCAGAACCTGCTCTTCCAAGAGTTAGGTCAGTACACGTTTTAAATCTTATCCAACTTCAAGCATTAACCATTTTCTTAAGGAAAAAAAGAATAAAAAAAAAAGGTTTTTTTGTAGTATTATTTAAAAAATCATCCTTTTAAATTGATTTTGGGTTTGAGATTCAAACTTGGATAGTTCAGTCTTAGAGATGACTCAAACCTCTGAAGAAATTAAAACATTATTGGAAGAAACTATGTCTACCTGCATCGTCTGGTTGGTACAGTGGTGATACAGGGGCAATATCTGGTCCCCAATTTTGCTGATAGAATATATAATTTTCATGTCTTATATTGCAACTTGGACCAAATATGTGCCAACCAGCCTTCTGTTGGTGATACTTCTGTGCTTCTACCATCAACTGAGACAAACAGAAGCTGCATGAACTACTATTTAAGTCTCTCGTGCACTGCACAAGCCCATATCGATAATCAGAACTATTTGTCACCACCTCTGAACCGTTGGCTCTGAACAGCATGGATGTATTTGTGACTTCTTTTATGAGTTGGTAAATCAGAGCAAGCGCATCGACATCAGGTTGGTTGACTGAAGTCCTATTTTTTTGATTCCACATGAAACCTCCTGGCGAAATTTGTGGCACTCCAAAGAATTTCTCTTGGGAGTATCTGAGCATGCATTGATCATACCAGATGATTGCACTATGGTTATATGCACATTTGATTTTGATTTCGTGAGTTGCAATTTTGATGCAGTTTTGGCAGGTTCGAATGGAAACATCTCCCCTGCAAAGGTAGAGACCATAAAGATTATGTGAAAAAGCTTTGTAAAAGCTGTCGATGGATGATTTAGAAGACAGAGAATTCAAGAGGAACGTGAGATTGGATTTGAATTTTGCATGATCTCTGCTACTAGGTGAATCATAACAGGCCTTGTCAAGGTAGGTTATCTGGGAGCTATGGGGGATGGTGAACACAGAAACTGAGAGTAAAACCAGAAGTAAATTTCTGCTGTTTAGGGAGGGAAACATTTTCACTATGCTTCTTTGGTTAATTTGTTGGGATAAATATGAAGCTTTTCACTAATGGAATGAAGTAAAGGGAAGGCATGTATGTCTCTTTCAGCCCCATGATGCCTTTAGGAAAAACCTAAATGTTCATTGTGTGTTATTTTATAGTATATATAACTGTCAATGCTTCATTGAATATGAACTGAACAAATCTAAATGGACCTTCTTGTCTGATATTTTAATATTATCTTTATTTTTCGGCTTCTGTTTTTGAAATGCTATCACTGTTTCCCTTAGTTTTATCCCACCAATAAAAAGGGAAAAATGTTGTTTCCTTTGGATATTGACAGGGTCAAAATCAATATGGTGCACAGCATAGTCTATAAAATTTGGTTGCTGTCAGAACTTTGGTTGGGGGCAAACACCAGAAGATTGTCATTGATGGGTGGAAACTTGCGAAAATAAAATTATCAATGACTTCTAGGCCTTTTGGCTGAGGTCAAGTGCAGTATTTGTTCTTGTCAATTTAATATCTGACCCATAGGCCACTGGCTCACATGGTATTAAAATATCACTGATTTCCCATTAGTTCTGTTGAGGAATTGAGATTTGTAAGTTCGTGACACAGTAGCAGAAACAATTAAACACAGCCAGCTAAAATATCCAACCATGCAGGTTGGACGATTATCATCCTCAATAGAAAGGAGATTCTAAAAACAGTTGTTTACTTTGAATCAGAGGGCAAGGCTCTTTTAAGAGGCGTTCTCTACTGGATATCACAAATCGACATAAGACATCATCAAGAAGGATATCTGGCTCCTTCAAATTCAATCTCTCGGCTCAGTTCATCAAGATGGTGCCTATCATGTTTTATCCTTTTTCATTTTGGGGCACGCTTGAATAGTGTCACTTATTAGAGTTATAAATATCTTATCAGAGTTAATAACAATATCACATCTAAGCACGTGTTATGCACAGTTGAGGTGCATATTAAAGAGATGATTAGGCGTGATTAATTTGTTCGAATGCAGTATACTCTCAGAAGATTTAATATATACAGAATCTAAAAACAAAGATGCTCTTATAACGGTCACTTTCCAAACAAATATATGTATCATTTAAAAAATTACAAATTGAAACTTTTAAATGTGGGTTATACAAATCTGATCACAGTGACAGACATCATGTATCTATTCTTATGATCAACACTGAATGTAAGACCATACCTTTAGCGAGGATACAGCTTAGTTATCGAGGCCTCATCTACCGATAATATTTCAGCAGTTTTACTATTTTGTTCACTTGAGCTTGCTGAAACAGAATTGCGCTCCTCAGATTGGATGTGCGATAAACTTTTTTTATTCATAAAAAAAGCAGGCTGCAAGGGTTCTGGAAGAGAGAAAGAGTTGCCGTCAAGCATAAGCAGAACCAGAGCCATGATTGGTCTATTTGCAGCTCTTTCTTGAACACAGAGTAAGCCAATGTGAATGCATCTCAGTATTTCACTTCTTGAACTGCCATTTAATGTGGAATCTATAACATTCGATGATGCTCCTTTCCTCCAGCTTTTCCATGCCTACAACAAGTTGTTTAAATTGTAGGAAATTTCACGTAATATATAATATAGTTAATTCTTTAAACTTAGCTCTAGAGACACGAACATAGATAATGAAAAGTAAAACATACAAAGCTTGGAAGGTGCTCAATATTCTCCCCGTCATGGATGCCGCCATTCTTTTGGCCTCTTACAATCTCTAGAACTAGTACACCAAAACTAAATACATCTGACTTTATAGAGAAGTGTCCATGCCTTGCATACTCTGGTGCCATATATCCTCTACAAGATAAAATGATCAAATACGACACATTTAGATGCTTGCTCCTTGTTTTTTAGTTGTATGGAGCCCTTAGGCAGTAATAAGTAGATGCATCAAATTGTTACTAAATTTCGAAGATAAAATGTAATACCTTGTAGTAAAAAATTCAATTGAATAGGGCAATTCATAGAAATATGACATTTTTACTCCATTTTCATATATTTGCCTCAATTCAAAATAAATGCAGTCAAATTTAATAAAAGTATAAAAATAGCACTTATATTTGTTAAAAATGTTACAATTTCATGCAGTAAAATAGCATTAGATCAGTTACACTTACAAAGTTCCCACAATCCGATTTGTCTTGGCTTGAGACTCATCGATTGCAAATAATTTTGCCATACCAAAATCTGATATTTTAGGATTCATCTTTGCATCTAATAGAATATTACTTGCTTTAAGATCTCGGTGAATGATGCGTTGATGAGAATCCTCATGAAGATAATGAAGTCCTCGGGCAACACCTGTTATTATATTGATACGTGTTTCCCAATCCAAATGCCCATATTTGATAGGATCTACATTTTGCAAATCGAGATATAACTATATGAAGAATCATCATGATTGTTCCTTGTTCACCCACACAACAAAAAGTGAAGTGATTTTTTGTTTAAAGGAAATTTCATACCAAATAAGAAGTAATCAAGGCTTCTATTAGGAAGAAGTTCATAGATAAGGAGTCGTTCTTTCTCTTCCAAACAAAAACCAAGTAGCCGAACTAAATTTCGGTGTTGAAGCTTGGCCATTAACAGCACTTCATTCTTAAATTCAGCATCTCCCTGCCCAGAAGCCCCTGACAACCTTTTGACGGCAATGTTTTGTCCACTGGAGAGCCTTCCCTGAAGTTAACCAAGAACAAAGATTTATTGTGATAGGACTTATAGAACTGATATTTAGTATGACAGTGTTAACCTAACCTTATAAACAGGTCCAAATCCACCCTGCCCAAGCTTATTTGCATCAGAGAAGGAATTTGTAGCTACTTTGATGGTGTCAAAGTTGAGCTGTATTGATTCAGCTGGCTCCATTTCATTGTCAGCTTCAAGTTCACCTTGGGGAGAGAGAGAGGGAGGAATTTAAGCTAGTGAGTTCAACTACTTTATTCTTATATCTCTTCATTTTTCTTCATAAATCAGCTTATAATATTTTAGTTTGGTTAAGGTATTATAATTATGCACCAAGACTTTTCATGGCCACCGTATTGATTAGTCTCACTTGACCAATAAAGTAATCACAAAAAAAAAAATTGTTTTGACATACTCTCACTAGCATGTGGACTTACTTCGAAAAGCTGTTCTCAGCTTCTTTCCTCTTGCGACGAAACCCCAAACAAGGCCAAGCAGTACCACAAAGCCAGCTATAGGCGCAATTATCTCAATGAGAAGTTGTGATTTATTGTGCTTTCCTGAGAAAGAAAACCCTGTTCATTAATCGGACCAAAATAATAATAAAAAATGATCTACAATGAAGCATGTTGGATTGTTAAAGCCTAACTATTCTGTAGGACAAGAACTCCTCTACTACATTTTTCAAACTCATCAAAACCCTTCAGATTAATTTTAGTTTGGGATTAATTTAAAATTTCAGTAAAAGGCCTTTGTTTCTTAATATTCCTATAAAATAACATGATTTTAGAAAATTAGTTATAAATAATTTAATAGTCAATAGTATATTGTGGATGATGAGTATCGAAATTTTGCTACAACTATTTCCAGTAGTCTTTGTAAAAATTTCGAACATTGGTTACAAATTTTTCAGCATCAGTCGTAAATTCTGGAAACTCCTGTACCAATATGTATTATTTTTTTAAAAAAATTCTTTCATGTTTGAAGTTGGAATATCATCTGTAAACTTTTGACATGCTAATTGGTCCTATTTGGCAATGCTTCTAGGCTCATTAAAAACCCGTTCAATAGTATTTTTTTTGTAAAATGAGATAATCTCCTTTATATTTACCTCAACTTACTTAAAAACACTTCTCCACCACGTTCTCAAATGGACCCAGTGTAAGTTTTGGAAAGTCAACATAAAAATTTGTAGTTACTTATTGTAAAGATTTGCATTCATCTTCTACAAGTTTCTATTTATTATATAATAATTTATTATTGAATTTTAAAAATTTTACATGGAACATTTTAAGAGGACAGGTACTGTTGTAGTTTAATACCGTAATTATTAAGTATTAGAGGCCCTTAACTGAAATTTTGAAATTTTTAAATCAAATCAATATATTGGTCTCAAATTTCATTCTCTCATTTTCCTATGGGTGAGGATTACATGATATTTTTGGTCTTTTACATATTTTTATTTCACTAATGAAATCCCCTTTCCTCAGTAAAATTTCATTAACCATTGGGATGATTTTTTTTTTTTACAAAAAAATCAGGTGAGTTGAATTGTAGAGTTGAGTAAAACTAGGATATACTTTCAGATATAGAAAGTACATACAAAAATATTTACAGATTACTCATTAATAAGCTCTCCCCGTATGGACTTACCACCAATTAGAGCCAGTTTTGTTGGCCAAGGGTTAAATATTGTAATGACAAGAAAGTAGAGGATGCCCAGAAAAAAAGGAAAAGGAAAGAGAACTATACAGGTCGAAGCCCAAGAACGAGAAACCAACAAAACAATTTGTAAATAAACCAAAGTCGTAATTCAAAGAAAGGTTGGAAGGTACTACCATGTGAGGATGTTATATTGACGGAACGAGGAGAGACTTGCGGTGCCGGTGCCGGTGCTGATACTGGTACCAAAAATGGTACATCAGCTGTAGCTTCATAGAATCTGTAACTCTCAAATCTGATACTGCAGCTCGGTTTAACAACTCTGCCTCCTGCGGCAACGTCACAACATTCTGGAATTCTTGAGATGGCTCCGTCCAAGCAATTACGACACTCCGACTCATTCAAATCAGGCATGCACTGAACAACACCATATATCTTCCTCCTACTCGATCCCGCTTCGGTATTCCCGACGGCGAATTTCCGGCGAGAGTCACCTGACGCTGCTTTCTGACTCAGACTCCCAAGTAATCCATTCAGAACTTGCTTGTACTGATCCCAATTTGTTACGTTATCCCTCACGCTTCTATCGTAGATTGTGAAATCCAGAGTCGGGACGACACCGAATATTATGTATTCTGAGTAGAACAATAGGCAGCCGTCGTGTATTGAAATTGCCGTGCTGTAATGATCACAGGAACGTGTGATGGCTGTGGAATTTGTGAGGCAGGCACGGCAAGTGGTCGTAGTAACATCTCCTCGGCAGAGTCCGATTGCGTAGACTGTGTCTGGGTATTGACCGTAAGAGAGATTGTAGAAGCCATAATCGACGTTTGGGTTGGAAGTGAGTTTTGATAGGATGGTGTTGAGGTTGTGCTTGTAGGTGCTGTTTGGCGCATAGGTTCCGAAGTTAGTGAAGCAGTAATCTTCTGGGTATTCTGATTCGCTGGTGCCTAAAGAAATGAGAATGAAGAAGAAGAATAGACAGAGAAAGGAAATGGGTCTGAAAGAAGCAATAGCCATTTTTTTTTTTTGGGTGGTCTGTGTGTGTGTGGGGGCTGAGGAGACCTGTAAGTGTATGAAATGGAAGATGGAGCTTATCTCAAGTCAACACTCTTGGATCAACGAAAGGAATTGGTTCCCCAGAATTGGGGGATCTCACTTCTCCCGTCTACTTTTGCCCTCCTCCACGTTTAATTTTCCTTTATCATCATCAAATTAAGCACAGATTTAAGATTTTATAAAAATATATATTAGGGAAATTTACTGTTGAATCCCACATAAGGGACTTATTTATCAAATGGTCCCAAATTTTAAAATATTTATCAAATGGTCCCAGAGGTGTTGTCAATTTAGCTCATGGTGCTGTCAAGGGTTGTCACGTGACAACACCATGCGCTGCATTGACAACACCATGCGCTGTATTGACAACACCTCTGGGACCATTTGATAAATATTTTAAAACTTG